>CACVBM020001253.1:0-68727 GCA_902728155.2 Microthlaspi erraticum | reverse complement strand
TATGCCCATTGTCTTTGTTTCAATCATTCCTTTGCTTCATGATTTTTCATTAATCCACTACATATCCTTTAGAAGAATTGATCGATCTATGTGAACTTTCAATATGTGATGTCAAAGTATCTTGTCTTCAATATATATCCCTCCATCTTGTTTCCAGGTGGTTTCTCGATGTTGGATTTGTTTGATCTTATATCAAGCTCTGACGTGAACATATGTTTATTCATGTAAGCTACATTTGATCAAAATCCAGTTAATACAATTGTAGCTTTTGTAGGTGTTAAAAAGGGAGGAGATGACTCTTGGTATATATAAGAAACTAAATAGATGGCAAAAGTGTGTTAGGGTTTTTAATTTTTATTAGCTAAAGGAAAATTTCCTTATTTGTTTCCTTATTTAATTTCCAATAGTATTATTATTTGTTTTCTTTTTTCTTAAAGGAAAATCTCCTTTTTTACAATTCTGCTGATAAAAATAAAAAGTAAATTAATGAAAAAAAATTCAAATATAAATAATTTTAGATGTTGATATATAATGATATTGTTGGTATAATTTTCTTATTTATTACATATCTCTACTAATATTACACTTATAAATTCTGGAAACTTTCCTATTGCTTACCTTTGAATTATGAAACTTTCTTAATATATAAAAATATAAAAAGGAATTTAACTAATTGAACAAATAGCTAATTTTATGTGATGATGTGGACATACTATTGGTTGTTTAAAATTCGGAAACTGCTTAATCTAGGAAATACTTATGTGGACCAATCAAATCGCGTTTTATAATCCTATGTGGACGCTCTCAGAGGCTTATAGCCTCAACTTTTATATAGTATAGATTACATAAAAATTACATTCTGTATGGTAAAACATGAAAAGAAATGTATTGTTTCTGATTCAAGTCTTCAAGAAGATTTTGGTCAGTATAAGTTTACCACACGCTTATTTGTAGGTTGAACCGGCCTCCCGTTTGAATTTGAATCCTGCAAATTATTTTTTCAAACATATATATTTTTTTTTAACTTTTCATATATAGTAAAGTGGTAAAATTCAAGAAGTATATATTGTCATACGTTGGATTTTAATTTAAAAGAAAAATACTCACATCGTGAACAGCCACTCGGAGTAGTCTCACTTTGGTTTTTTTGTCACAGTCCTTAACTAAGAATTTTTTCACAAATATGAAATTCATTTAGTGTATATTCATTTAAAGACTTTTATACTATTATTTCGTTTATATTTATTTGGCATGACCAGCAATTTTTTTTTTTAGTTGATTCACATTAATATAGATATAGAACCCAATATTTTTAGTCTAACAACTAAAGTTTTGTATTTGGCACTTTTGGTAGGTTTATAAGAAGAGGAAGTGACATGGCTTAGTCGTTGACTTAAATTAGTATATAGAGATAAATAATAGATGGAAAAATGTAAGTAAATTTTCTCAATAAAACAATGAATTACATCTAGCACTCGTTCTTTTTTCTTATATGCTTTTAACAATAGTAGCTGATGAAAACATTGATATGTGAGATTCTATAACTTCTACTTAAAATTTAATTCTTTTCTGAGCAAAATTTAAGCAATTTTAATGCAATATTTGATAATTTATTTAGCATTAATTTAACAAAAAAATGACAAAAATGTTAGGAGAGTACTGTGGATGAAAGAATCTTATACACAATCCCATCGGCAAAGCTTTGCACAGTGGATGTTAACGGAAGCTAAAGTTCAAGCTGTTAAAGTTGCCGTTAAGGTTTAACCTTGTGTTCCTTTTGTCCTACTATACTTACTAATCTCACTAGTAGCTAACTTATCACTGTCAAAATGTTTTGATTTTGGATCATTGCTTATGTTATTTTTGCTCTAGGGATAGTGATAGTGTTAGGTGCTCTGCTTTGGTACATCATCAAGAAGGTGATAAGGTACTACCATGGTCTAGTACTACAGAGTCTAGAGACAGAGGATGTAGAGATGGCTGATCGGAGAGTGCTTTCAGCTGTTGCATTTGAAGACTATCAATTCAGGCATGGGGAAGAAGAATGCTCCATATGCCTTGAAGACTTTAGCAATCAACCATTGGCCAACACAGAATGTGGACATGCATTCCATCTAGAATTCATCAATAGGTGGGGATCAAATGTTCATCCAGTCTGTAGAGAGATGATGTAATCTTAATTATATGGTTGTATAGATATTTGAGTTTGTGATTGTGGTTGAGTATATCATCTTACAAGAAGTTTTATATGTATATTGTCACTGTAAATCTTAAGTTTAATACTTGAATCTTAATTTGTCAACTTCTTCTATTTTTGTTATTTCCATGTGGTCTCGTAGCATGGGAAATTTTACTTTTTGTTACTAAGTTTTACTTTTGTTCTGTTTTGTTATACTTTGCACTGATGCAAATTAGATCATTGTTTGTACTTTGGTTAAAATGAATTATTTCCCTTTTCTCTTTAGTTTTCCTTTACAGAGACATCATGAATCCATGATCCGTATTCGAATTTAAAACTATAGACAGACTATCATAAACTTGAAAAACAGTAACATTAAAGAACCTCATTTAATTACGTTGCCATAATCTTTATATTATTAATTGAGAAGTACATTCTAATGTTTGGATACAAGAATAGAGAAACATCTATTTGGATAGAAGAATAAATGGAAAAAAAGTTGTTTGGATATAAGAATAAGAGAAAAATCTATTTGGATAGAAGAATAAATGGAAAAAAATTTGGATACAAGAATAATAACTTAAAACAAACCGATGGTTTAGAAAACTTCCTGTTTTCCAGCTCTTAAAAAATCTGCAAAAAAAAATATTAACACAATCTATCGATAATACCAAATCAATAGAATATGATCGAATAATATTTGCAAAATTTCCAATAGTGAAATAGAAATACGTCTAATTTAAATCAAATTGTGGATTTCTGTCCCGGTTTTTTTGAAAATTTCTGTTCGGTTTTGGGTTCGAGCATTTTTGGGTTTAGTTCAAGGTTTCCGAATTTTTTGGATTTCGGGTTTTAGGGTTTAGACATATTAATTTTTTTTTGGTATTTTAAATTTTTATTAGGGTTTTTAGGTCGGGTTTGGGTTTCGGGTGAAAAAGTTTCGAGTTTTTTTTATTCGGTTCAGGGTTTTCGGGTTTAAACATATTAAAAAGGATTGGGTTTTTAAAATTTTGATTAGGGTTTTGGGTCGGACTCGGGTTAAGATTTAGATTTTCTTCACAAAACCGCAACATCACACCGCGCGTTTCGCGGGTCCTCTACTAGTACGCATTATAAATTTGAGAGTTTTCGTTCCATATCTAAATTAGATTAGATAGATTGGCTTGAGGGCCAGTCGTAACAATAAAAAGGAGGGAAATGGGACACTAAAGAATATTTAAGAAACACATCATTTATTTTTTATTACATAAAAATTACATTCTGTATGGTAAAATATGAAAAGAAATGTATTGTTTCTGATTCAAGTCTTCAAGAAGATTTTGGTCTGTATAAGTTTACCACACGCTTATTTGTAGGTTGAACCGGCCTCGCGTTTGAATTTGAATCCTGCAAATTATTTTTTCAAACATATTATTTTTTTTTAACTTTTCATATATAGTAAAGTGGTAAAATTCAACAAGTATATATTGTCATACGTTGGATTTTTTTTTTTTTTAAATACTCACATCGTGAACAGCCACTCGGAGTAGTCTCACTTGGTTTTTCGTCACAGTCCTTACCTAAAAAATCACCCAAATAAATATAAACGAAATGATAGTATAAAAGTCTTTAAATGAATATACACTAAATGAATTTCATATTTGTGAAAAAAAATCTTAGTTAAACGGATTTACCATCCGTTTTCTGTAAAAATTGCCTAGAATTAGATGTCATTTAAGCAAAGAAACCCTAATTTTAAACGAAGAGAGAAACACAAATAACTTGGAAAATCAGAAATAAGTAACAACTAGATGAATATACCTTTTTGACGACGGTCCAAGTAACATTCTGCGTACAAGGAGGAGTGGTAAGTGATCCAATATATCTATAATATTTTCTGCTCCCAATCTTTATCTTCTTCGGATCTATCTCTCCAATATTTTTCTCTGCCTCATTTTGATCTGTAATCGCCGACAACTTATTTTCCAACTAACCAAAAGAAGAAGAAGAAACTTGGTCCTTAATGATAGATGTTGTGTAGAAAATTAAAAGCTTAATTAATTATGTCATAATTTTGCGATATTTATACCAGTCTGAGAAAAGAGTCTGGTCTTCCGATTTTGTATAGAACTGTGACTACAGCCATACTTCCGTTAATGCTTTCGTGAACCATGTGCAGTTCCAAAGCAAACCTGCCGATATTTTTGTACAATTTCTTTTATAGCGAAGGAGGGTTATAACAAACAAAAAAATTATACACATGGACACATGGTATTAGGTATTTAGAAGAACAGAAAAGAATTGTCTGTGTTTCTTTCTTTGTTACAGTATGTATACGAGGTTTAAAAATACTTTCGTAAAAAATAACAACAATATATTTCATATGTATACAATATGAGTAAGAATGTTGGCACACCTTCTTCCATTAATAGTATGTTCAGAGGGAGAATGCCAATGAAGCTGTAGGAGTTGATATTTAGTACCATTGATTTTAATACTTCCCGAATTTTCTTCAAATCTCAGCTGCGAGAAGAAAAAAAATATTACTACAAAATACATCGAATTTAGAAATTTGTTTTAAGAGTAAAAAAAAAAAAAATTAGTGGTTGGATTAGTCTTTTTAGGATTTCGGGTTTATGATATAGTTTGTTAGGTTTTATGTTTTGTAATAGAAGGTTTGAATTTTTTTTTTAAAGGGCATGTATAATGTCTAAATTTTGGTATAAACACAGATTCTTTTTGTATGTCTAATAAACTATTAGAAGATATAAAAAGTATATATAAGTTTTATAAATGAGGGATATATAACTGTTTGTAAGCGTATTATAATACCATCATGTCATGGCCTCGATTTTTGAGAGTGGCATTGGAAGGTTGGTAATCTCTAGTAAGCCTTCCAAGATGAGAAACAATTCTAACTCTTTCGTTCATAAGATCAATTGGAGATTGCATCTCTCCTTTTCCGCACATCTTCCATTCCGGTTTCAGTTTGCCCCATTTCTCTGGACCGTTCTCTTCGTTCCCCTCGTAGCTGAATTCACTTTCATCCTCTATACATTCATCAATCCATCAATCATATATAAGATAATGGAATTAATAGATAATTGTCTTTTTTTTAATAGAAAAGGAAAGCAATGAATCAAGATCAGATGTATAGCTTACCAACTTCTCTTTGAGCATTTGAACATGGTATAATGGTGGCGATGATGGTGATAAGTACAAAGAAGAAACAATGAATTGATGATTTATCCATTCTTTTGTTTTCTTTTGAGAGAGAGAGAGAGAGGGTAGTTGTTTTGTTGGATCCACGTTTTTAACCTAAGGTATCAACTTGAGGCATAGTATATATAGTGGGTGAGATAATACGTGCAGAAGGATTTTGTATAGACGTGTGAAACGTCAGGTTAGTCGTCACGTTTTTTTCCTCTTAAAACTATTTGTGTGCCAATCGAGACGACATGTTTGACTCTTGTTGAAAAAATGATTTCGTTTATTTATTCCCTTTTTTCTTTTGCCTGCTAGATATTAGGCCTGGGCACGGAGCGGATATCCGGAAAATATCCGTGATCCGTGATCCGCTCCGTGTGATCCGGATAGTTGATTTTGCGATCCGCTCCGATCCGAAAATTTCCGGAATATCCGGATATATCCGTCAAAAATTAAAATATCCGCGGATATCCGATCCGATCCGTAAAATATATTTAAAAAAACAAAAAAAAATATATTAATTATAAATAATTGAAAATTAGATAGAAACATCCCTAAATATATTATTGTTTCATAATTTATAATATGCCTTTAAAAATAAGTTCTAAAAACGTAAATTAATTAATCATAAAGGTACCACTAAACACATCATCGTTAACAATAAACATACTGCAAAAATAATTTTAAAGTTTTAAGTAAGCTATTGCTACGTTATTAAACCTTTTTACTATATAAATGAATGGATTATATTTGTGAAAACAATACTTTTGTTGATTTGTATGTTTCTAAAGACAAAATGAACAAATTTCTTAGTATATATGTATATATATGTAATTTTTATAATATACGGATCGGATCGGATATTCGGTTTTTCAGAAACAATATTTGCTATTTGCTCCGTTTTTAACGGATATTGAATTTTAGTATTTGCTTTGATTTGTATCGTTACGGTTATCCGGATTTTTCGGATCGAATCGAAGCGGATAACGGATCGAATCGGATATAGCGGATAATTTGCCCAGGCCTAGCTAGATTTATTTCACATTCATAATTAACTCAGTTTGTCAAGACAAGTTTCGTACGAACTTAAACCAAAAAGACAACTTTTGTACGAGCCGATCTAGTATGGAGCTTCAAATTGTCTTAATTTGGTTGTCACAACCTTAAAATGTTCCAACGAAGTCGAAAACCATCCAAAAGTATAGCATATTATTAGATATAAGTTATCCAAAAATAAATTATTATATTATTTGGACAAACAGTCTCTAAAGATCAAACAGTTTTCCTCTCATGATTCAATTTGGTCGTACAGAGGAAAGTTGCTTCATGTTTTCTTTCCCATGCGCCAAAGAATTTTCCTCCTCTTGACATCATTGTATCTTGCTACGTGAAACTTAATTTGCTAAAATTGGTTTCACATTGAAATATTGAGTGCAAGTTTGATTTTCTTTTACTGGTTTCATAACAAAGGTCTGGACTGGTCTGGGGGATACGAGAATCAACTTATATATCTTTTAAGAATTAATCAACACAACCAATGGGAACCACAAACGTACCCTACTAATTGTAAGGATGATATTTATGTTACTCGTGCTGCATCTTTGTATGATTGTACCTCAATAACATTAATAACACTTGTCCAATCAAAAATATAGACCTAAAGTTCCCCATCTTTATGCTCATTTGAGTGAACGAGGTGATATATTTTCTTTTCTTTTCTGCCTTTTAGTTTATAGATGTTAAAAGATTTCGTATATTATTTTACATTTGAATAATAATACTCTCAGAGATTTTTCTAGCTTGGACGGTACACTTGTACAGTATAGTATTAGTATCTATGAGAAAACCAGCAAAAGGAAATCAAACTAATTGTACTCAATATATCAATGTCAAATTGTTGTGACTAAGAGCGATAAAACGAAAGAGAAAGAGAAATTGAGGCAATATACTTTGTTAGGGTTTTTTATTAACTCGTGTGTTAAAGTATTACAAACCCTTATAAATCTTAAATATAAACCTTAAGAAAAACCCGATAAATTTTAGTGTACTGTATCATTGACTAATTGCCATGAGAGCTGGCCCTTTTGCCACTGTATAACTGATTATAAATCACCTTAAATAACACAAATTAACCAATTAGCTCGGCAAAATAAGTGTCACGTAAACGTAGCTATACAATGATGTGAAGAGGAGGAAAATTCTTTAGCGAATTCGAAAGAACACATGAAGCAACTTTCCTGCTTTCCAGTGTACGACCAAATTAAATCATGGGAGTATTAGTCCAAACAATTTAATAATATAATTAGGGTGGTTAGTTTGTTGGTTGGAACTTGGAACACCGTAACTTTAAAATTATATTACAAAGAAAATAAAAGTTTCGCTTCTGCAGTAAGCAAGGTCAAAAAAGCAGTTTTAAAATTTTCATGTATGATACGCTCATGAATGATGAAATGATCCTTGAATTATCTTATCATAGCTAATGCCAAAAATACAATTCAATGGAATTACATATGGTAGTCCAATATGATCTAACACATGAGGACTACTTTAATTTTCGAAATATGGAGTAATAAATAAAAGGGGTGCGTTGAAGTATGGTGATCTCTCTTAGTCAATTAGGCTCTGAATTTAGACTTAAACAAGAGTACATGTGTTCGTATCCTACACGTTTGTACTAAGTTGGTAAACGATCGTATAAGTCGTTCTTATTTTTAAAATTCTAAGAGTTACGAAAAAAAAACAAGAAACATTCATGTGAAATCGCAGAATTGTACGAAGAAGAATTTGTTAAATATAATAGTCAGGATGTATCAAAGACAACATATGTTCAATACAAATACATAGCTATGTTCCAATGTATAAAAACACACAACCCGCACATACAAATATGTATTATTGTTAGTAACCATAATCTTATAATTGAGATTTTAGTACATGAATTGTATTTATTATTTTATTAACTTACATAAATATATATTTTAGAATGTTTGAGTAGGAAAAAAAACAAGGTTTCCTGCAAATGCATTTACGTCTGAAGATAGATCCTTGACATTGACCATCAGGGAAACCTTCGCTAATACATACGTGTTTGCAAGTTCTCCACTTCGTACACATTCCTTTAAAATTAACACTTTTTGATTCACACATTGGCTGTCCTTGAACAATCTTCATATCTGTAAAATAATACTCCCTCCATTCCAGAATATATGATATTTTAGATTTTTTTTCTCGTTTCATAATATAAGATAGTTTAGAACTTTTAAAGTACTTTTACAAATTTCAATAACTATTATATGAAAGTAATTAAAAATTTGAATTTTTATTGGTTAACATTTATTAATAACTGATTAATTTGAGAAAGTAGTGCATTAATTGTTAAACAATAAATATTTCTTAATAAATCTGTAAATCCTAAAATTTCCTATATTCTGGAACCCCATAGAGTATTATTTTCTGTTATTCAACGACACTGAAAATTTGCAACAAGAAATACAATAAATAATGAAAAGGTATCTTTTAAGAAAGACTATATTTTAAATGATTCCAAGGCCTGAAATCTTATGTAAAATCTAATTAACTATACCAAAATTTAGGAGTACATCACAATAATATCAATCAAAACTAAAAATCTCTTCAATTTCATGTGATAAATTATTTATATATTGTGTTATTAAAAAATGATATAATTTTTAATATCATATATAATATTTAATTTACTGCATAATCCCACTGCAAAGTACGAGATTGGGTTGTAGAAATAATTGAATCATTATTACCATATTTTAAACTAACTAGTCTATGCATAAAAAACAATGTATTGAATTAAATAAGAGAAGTAAACTATAGCTTAATATTTTGGAAAAGTAAATTTATACCTGGTGCAGCAAGAAATAACACTAAGAGGAAGAGAATAGAGATCAACTGCACAACGTTCTTCATTTTTTCTCTTAGTAGATGGTTAAATTGAAATAAAAATTAGAGAAAACAAATAGAAGTATTGATGTTGGAATTAAGTTGTGGAAGTTAGTTTGATGAGGATGCATTTTATAGTAAACATAAGATAAAATTTAAATGGTTTAGGAATGTTAAGATGAAGAACAAGAATAATATGTGGAACAAAATCTGACATTCAAAGAATGTATCTGCCAATATATATTGTTAACAGATTATGTTCCATTTATATCTTAATTAATGAGTTGTACTAGTAGAAGAGATGAGCATTCATAACTTTTTTACAATAAAATCTTGTCATATCACATTTCATATTCTTTATTTGAAAATTAATTTTAATAAACTAATTAAGTAAAAGTAGTATATTTAAAATACAAATCATGCCAAATAGTATATATATATTGTAAATATATCTTTTCTTCTTATTTGCTTAAAAATTCTTTACATAAAATTGATTCAAGCTTCAAAATATGATTGGAAAATGTTGTTTGCCTATAATGTGATTTGAATATTTAAAGCATATACAAATTTCTCAAAAATTGGATAAGTAATTATAAGGAAGAATTCACTGTAATATATAGAGCATATATAAGACTGTAGCCTTTATTATACTCCCTCCCTTTCATAATCAGTGTTATTTTGACACTTTTCACACAAATTAAGAAATTAGTTTAAAGTTCACTTTTAACATTGTTTGACTATTAGAATTCTGCAGTATTTAATGTTTTTCTTATTTAATTAGAGATAAAATAGATAATTAGTACCTTGCTCGATCCGCTGTCACAACGCTTTCCACTGCCGCCTTCACTTGTTCCAAGTAGGTCCCGGGCAAGAACGTGTAAGTGGTTCCAGTCTATGACCATGTATTCCGTTTGTGGCGTAGAACGGTGTCCCCAACGTCTCAACGCGGATATCTCCAACGCTGATTGCGTCTAGGTTTAGGTAATAGTAATCCGGTTTATCCGCCTTTCGAAACATATCTGCTGCTACTGTCCCATCTCCTGCGACAATAGAATTCGCTCCAAAGTTGATCTTGCTAGTTTCCGTACCGGAGAAGCAATAAGACAAAAGACCTAAGAATCTTTCTCCCATCTGAGAGGTGAGCGATGTAGCTGCCCAGTTTAGACCAACAATGCCTGAAGTGGTCGACACAAGCCCTGAGTTGTTGTGGCCACAGCCAATTAGGATTTCAGGCATCAAAAACGGTTGACCTGAAGTGGACTGGATCGTGAGAGTCTCGGAAACATACGTTCCGTTGGTATAACTCTTGCCTGCGTATACAATCTCGTAAGGACAAGAGTGGTCATGGGTCTTGCATCTCCTTGGTTTGTAGGTTGAAGATTTAGAAGGGTCGAAGATGGGATCTACTTGGTTGTAGCAGTTTTGACAAGGCAAGCATTGTGTCCATATGAGGGGGCTTCCTGTCAATCATAGCTTCGATCTCCACAGGAGGAGTACCGATTTGTATCTTCATTAGATACTCGGAGCTCTCAAGATCACAAACGGTGTTGGCGTAAGGAGATCCATAATCATCACAGGAGAGTCGTAAATAAGAGGTATTAGAGCGACGATGGATTACTCTAAAATCCATGAAATAAGTTCATGGTGAATCCATGAGGGGATGATGATGAGGCAGTAGTGGTAAGTAAAACGAAAGCTGTTAATTTGTCAACTTCTTCCATTTTGGTCTCGCAGCATGGGAAATATTACTCTTTCGTTACTAAGTTTTACTTATGTTCAGTTTTGTTATACTTTGCAGTTTGCACGAATGGAAATTAGATAATTTTTAGTACTTTGGTTAAAATGAATTGCATGTTCCCTTTTCTTTTTAGTTTTCCTTTACAGAGACATCATGAATCCATGATCCGTATTCGAATTTAAAACTATAGACAGACTATCATAAACTTGAAAAACAGTAACATTAAATAACCTCATTAATTACGTTCCTATAATAACTTAATACGCATTATAAATTTGAGAGTTGTCGTTTCATATCTAAATTAGATTGGCTTGAGGAGTTGAGGGCCAGTCGTAACAATAAAAAGGAGGGAAATGGGACACTAGAGAATATTTAAGAAACACATCCTTTATTTTTTATTACATAAAAATTACATTCTGTATGGTAAAAAATGAAATGAAATGTCATGTCTCTGATTCAAGTCTTCAAGAAGATTTTGATCTGTTTAAGTTTACCACACGCTTATTTGTTAGGTTGAACCGGCCTCGCGTTTGAATTTGAATCCTGCAGATTAATTTTTCAAACATATTGTTTTTTCACTTCTCATATATAGTAAAGTGGTAAAATTCTATGTTCTAAAAAACGTCCGATTTACCGTTTAATCACTTGTTAAAACGCTCAAAGGTTGCTTACCGATGAAATAAGACCAATCGGTCAACTTAATCGGTCAATTATTAACCCGTTTAATCGCTTGTTAAAACGCTCAACTTATACATTGAATTTTTTACGTTCTACTTTAATACTCATTCCGTTTTATAATAAGTGTCGTTTTGACAAAATAAATCTAGACTAATATTACTATAATATTAGTATCTATGAGAAAACCAGCAAAAGAATATCAAACTTATACTCAATATATCAATATCATATCAAGCTCCGCAAAATAAGTGTCACGTGTTGTAGCTATACAATGATGTGAAGAGGAGGAAATATCTCTAGCGAATTCGAAAGAACACATGAAGCAACTTTCCTGCTTTCCTGTGTACGACCAAATTAAATCAGGAGAGTATTAGTCCAAACAATATAATAATCTAATTAGGGTGGTTAGTTTGTTGGTTGGAACACCGTAACTTTAAAATTATATTACAAAGAAAATAGAAGTTTCGCTTCCGCCGTAAGCAAGGTAAAAAAAAGCAGTTTCAAAATTTTCATGTATGATACGCTGATGAATGATGAAATGATCCTTGAATTATCTTATCATAGCTAGTGCCCACAAATACCATTCAATGGAATTACATATGGTAGTCCAATATGATCGAACACATGAGGGTTACTTTAAGTTTTGAAATATTTTCTTATATAAAATTAGATGTGCACTATGTGGTTGTGACACCTAGAATTTTTATAATTTATACATGTGTTATTTTTAGTTTTATCTTGATATGTACAGATACTAATGGAAATTTTTGGTAAATGTTTTGGTAAAGAACAAAAAAAAATCTAATTAAAAAGATGTTTAAAAAGGAAAAAAAAAATCCATATACTAATGGAAATTTTTTTCATATTATAACAGAAAAAAAAACAATTTGCATGCCTCATTGATTAAGAGAAAAAATTTCATAGTCTAATGGAAAAATGAAAAGAATCTGAAAAAAAAAAACTAATTAAAAGGTATTAAAAGGGGGAAACCATATAACTTTCATATTAAAACGGAAAAAATATTTTGCATGCCTCACATTCTAAAATAAAATGTTTCATATTCTAACCAGAAAAAAATCTGAAAAAGAAAAATAAAAGAATAAACTAATGTTTTGGAATTAAGTAGCCAAAACATTAGGAAAGAAAAGAGAGTAAAACGTAATTATTAATATGATAGATTTTTCAACCGTAAGAGTTTTTATAATGATATTCTCAATTTGATTTTATTTATTTTTAAGAGTGATCATATTTTTAGGTTATTTTGTTTTATAGTATTATACATTTTTGTTTATTTTCTACTTATTCTAAAATATTATGTTATCAATCCTGTGTATACACATGACCTAATCTAAATAAAAGGGGTGGGTTGAACGATATATAATGTGATCTCTCTTACTCAATTAGGCTCCGGTTTAAATTGGATTAGACTTAACCAAGAGTAAACGTGTTTGTATCCTACATGTTTGTATTAAGTGGTAAACGATCGTATAAGTCGTTCTTATTTTTAAAAACTAATAACAAAGAGTTATGGCAAATAAAACAAGAAACATTCATGTGAAATCGCAGAATCGCATGAAGAAGAATTTGTTAAATATAGTCAAGATTTATCAAAAGACAACATCTATTAAATAAAAACGCATAGCTATATATAAAAATACACAACCCGCACATACAAATATGTATTATTGTTAGTAACCATAATCTTATAATTGTGTTTTTAGTACAAGAATTGTATTTTATTATTTTATTAACTTACATAAATATAAACTTTTAATTAGCTATTCTCATTACTCAAATTTTAATATGAGTAGCAAGAAGACAAGGCTTCCTGCAAATGCATGCACGACGGAAGATAGATCCTTGGCATTGACCATCAGGGAAGCCTTCGCTAATACATACTTGTTTGCAAACTCTCCACCTCATACACATTCCTTTAAAATTAATACTTCTTGTTTCACACATTTGCTGCCCTTGAACCATCTTCATATCTGTAAAATAATAGAGGTCATTTTCTGTTATTCAATGACAATTAAAATTTGTGACGGTAAAATACAATAAATAGTGGAAAAGTATCTTTTAACAAGACTACTTTTTAATTGATTACAACGCCTAAAGTTTTATGTAAAATCTAATTATTTACACCAAAATTTATGAGTACAGCACATACATCACAATAATATCAATAAAAAAAAATCTTCAATTTCATGTGATAAATTATTTATATATTGTGTTTAAAAAAATGATATAATTTTTAATATCATATATAATTTTTAATTTACTGCATAATCCCACTGCAAAGTACGAGATTGGGTTGTAGAAATAATTGAATCATTATTATCATATTTTAAACTAACTAGTCTATGCATAAAAAACAATGTATTGAATTAAATAAGAGAAGTAAACTATAGCTTAATATTTTGGAAAAGTAAATTTATACCTGGTGCAGCAAGAAATAGCACTAAGAAGAAGAGAATAGAGATCAACTGCACAACGTTCTTCATTTTTTCTCTTAAGCCGAAGAAATAGTTTAGAGATAACAAATAGAAGTATTGATGTTGGAATAAGTTGTGAAAGTTAGTTTGATGCATTTTATAGTAAACATAAGATAAGATTTAACTGGTAAATTGTCAACATATTTATTATATTGGAATGTGAAGATGAAGAACAAGAATAATATGTGGAACAAAATCTGACATTCAAAGAATGTATCTGCCAATATATATTGTTAACAGATTATGTTCCATTTATATCTTAATTAATGAGTTGTACTAGTAGAAGAGATGAGCATTCATAACTTTTTTACAATAAAATCTTGTCATATCACATTTCATATTCTTTATTTGAAAATTAATTTTAATAAACTAATTAAGTAAAAGTATAAATATTTAAAATACAAATCATGCCAAATATATATATATATATATTATTAAAAAAAATATATATATATATATATATTATTAAAAAAAATATATATACTTTCTCCTTATTACTTGTAATTATTTACTTTCTCCTTATTTTGTAATAAATATTTAAAAATAATATACTTTCTCCTTATTTTGTAATTATTATTTACAAAAAACTGATTCAAGCTTCAAAATATGATTGGAAAATATATGTTTTTGCCTATAATGTGATTTGAATATTTAGACCAGGTAAAAGTTTCTCAAAAAATGGATAAGTAATTATAAGGAAGCATTTACTTTAATATATAGAACATAAGACTGTTTATTATATTTTTTTTATGAAGAGACTATATGATAAATTTACTCTTTCAAAACTAAAAAAAAAATAACAAATTTGGGGTTTTGAGTTTATTAATAGGTTTAATTAACATTTTTTTATTGAAATGTATCCTTTTAGATTTCATCAATACATAAATTGTCATAAATCTTATACAATAATTTTTTTATATCAGAGTTTTTTATTTTTTTTACAATATTTTTGTAATAAATTAGTTTTAGTAAATTTTATATTCTTTTATTTGTAATGTTAATTCATAAAAAGATTAAAATTTTAAATGTAAATAATATTCTTAAAATATGTTTTCAAATTAGATTCTATATTTAAATTTCTAGTATAAATTTATAAAAAACTTTCATACACGACTTTCCTGCTCTTATAAAATCTCACTTCATGGTGGGTGCTTCTCCGCACGATTGCATTCAGTGTCCGGTCAGTTATGTTCAGAGTATTCCGCGAGTTGTAATGATGATTTGTGAGCTGACTGAATGTATTGGTGTTGGAATTCTCTAAGTCTTGATCAAGGATTTTCATAATTTATGCTAAACTTATTTGTTTAAATTGTAAATTAAAAAAGAGGTTACGTGCCTGTCAAGGTGGTCCACGGAGGCTAACCAACAGAACGTTGGGGTATGCCATGAAACAACCAAGTTTTTTTCTTTTTTATAATTAAATCAATATTAGTGGAAGTGTTAAAATCAATAAATAAATAATAATCAAATCAACAATATTTGGTGGAAGCAAACAAAACAATTGATAGTTTTAGCAACTTAAAACACCATGTTCTACTAATAAATTAACAATAAAACAATTTCCTATTATCCGGTCTTGATTTTTCGATGACATAATTCTTTTACCTGCATTACAATACAAAAGAGATACGTAAGTATTATCAAAAATCATATATATGAATTGAGGTCAACTCTCTCCATATAATTGACATGTGGAAAAAAAAATTAAAGAGAGCAGTCTCTTCGCATTCTTAGTCGTTACAGTTATAATAGGTTTCAAAACCGTCAGTTGATTCACCTTCCACATTGTATCAACACTCCATTAATTGATATTGTGGCATGACTTTTCCTCTTATTTTCAGTCAATAACTCTAAATCTTATCCATTTCAACTTATGATAATAAAAATCACTCTATTAATCCAAGGCTTTTACATTTCGGCTTCCATCTTAAGTTATTATTAAACATCTAAATTCTCTTAATATACGGAGAAATGGATTTAGTAAAAATCGATAGTAAAAATCACTCTATTACTAGAGTCCGTTCTATGTGGTCGTGAGTAGGGGTGTCAAAATGGGTAACCCGATCCAACCCGACCCTAACCCATACGGGTTTGAAGGTTATAGGGTTGGGTTATGACCCGACCCATTTATTTTATGGGTTGTAATTTATAACCCGAACCCAATTATGTTAGTACCCATGGGTTAAATGGGTTTTATGGGTATCCATATATATTAAAAATAAGTAATATTTTTTCGTTTTTACAATAAATGAGTAATTTTTTTTTAAAATATACTATATATTATTAAAAATTCAACTTAAACTTCCAAATAATAAATTTATAGTAATATTTGTGTATTAAAATAATTGTGTATTAATATTTATAGTAATATTTGTGTATTAAACAAATTAAAATACTCATAATTAGGTAAAATATAAAATAAAATCATAAAATATAACTATAAATTTATAAAAAAAAAAATTTTGAGAAACCCATGGGTAACCCGTAACCCTAATGGGTAAACCCGTTAGACCCATAAACTATTAGGGTCAACCCACAAAAACCCATTTATTTATATGGGTAAAAAAGTTCAACCCAAACCCATTAAAATTTTTGACCATTAGGGTCAACCCATGGGTAATGACCCATTTTGACACCCCTAGTCGTGAGTAAGCAAAAAGAGTTAATGGTTCATAGACATGTGGTATGATACAAAAATATATGTTTGAAACTCAGTCGCTAACCAACAAATAGGAATTAAATACAGATATTACTGGATTATACTTTATAATATTAATCGCAAATCTAAAATTGTTTTCGAGCATTTTTAAAAAACTTTAACAACAACAAAACATGCGTGTATGCGCGGGCATTAATCTAGTACTTAGTGAAACGATCATCCCATATATCTACAGACCAAGACCAGTTACGTGAAACACTAGTAAGCACACAGCAATGAACAACAAAACAACGAACCAATAATAACAAAATTCATTTGTGTCGAGCGACACCACCCTGATGTCGGTCGACACAAACACCCCATGTCGATCGATACCAAAGTGGTGTCAGTCGGTCGACACACAACCTCTGGTGTCGACCGACACCAACTTGGTGTCGCTCAACACCAACTCGCAAACCTAAACCCCAAATCACGAAATCAACACAAAAACAGTAAATTAACGGGATTCAACACCCGAAATCGATCACATCACCACAATAACTCAAGAATAGCTCAAGAAGAACTCAACAACACATTACACAACGAAATCTTAGTGAAACACGACTTTATGGTCACGTACTCACCTCAAATCGATTGGAAACAAAGGAAAACGGATGAGAGATGAAGAGCAACACGAAGTGTTGTTTGATTCAACACCAAAAACTCGGATTTCGCTCAAGAACTTCACCAAAATCACCTCTTCTCTTCTCTGCCTCCACAAAACAAAACCTCGAGAATAAAGACGGCTGCGTATTTTATTTCACGAAGCAATGGTTTCCTAATCTTAAGCCAACCCAAACCAGATTTAAATTAAATCAGAAATCAATTTTAATTATTGGTGTTAACCAACACTTTTTTAGTGTTGCTTGACACCACTTCCTAAACAACATGTGTTGGTTTACGGTTGTTACATGCCACATATTAGTCACGTAGAAAACCGAATAGTTTGTCGGTCTTTTCTACGATAATATTCCGATTGATATGTTGTCCACCGTGATTCTCTAGTCATCGAAAAATTACTATCATCAACTACTTATAGTAAAACAATAAAATAACGTTATAACAAAAAAAGGAAAAGAAGTACTTATAGTTCATTGACAAAGTAGTTTTCTGATACGCATCTAATAATCAACATATTTGAATTTTACAATAGATTATAGATAATCTACGGTAAAACTTAGCTAATGTTCTTTTTTAACAAACGAAGTTGTCATACATCTTTTTACCAAAAACAAATGTGTTCTAAACCGGGGCTTGTAGCCCAGTGGTAAAGGACCCTCAGTTGAGGTACCCGTCACCTGGGTTCGAGTCTCGGCCACAACGGATTTAACATCCCTTCCGTTGGGACGCTGGACCCCACTTACAAGGATAGTCGGGAATGTGGTTGCCCGGATACCAGAGTTATCAAAAAAAAAAAAAAAAAAACAAATGTGTCCTATACATCTTTTGTTTCTTCTGTTTTCATCTATATGCTACTATTTCCTTCATAGTTATCTAAATTTCTATTGTTTGAAAACAATATAGACTATCTGGAAAAATACACCACTCCAGTTTAGTGTTGCCAATGATCACCAAAATGAATAAAGAAGATAATCGGCAAATATTTTATTTAATAAAAGAATATTAAAAAATGATACTAAAAGTATTTTTAAAAAATTAGCATACTAGCTACATAGTATGGCTTAAATTCAACAAATAAAACAATCAATCAATATATATATATATATAATATATATATATATCTACATAGAGTACTAATTACATATATCAATATGTATAGCGAAACAATCTAAAAGAAATATGAAAAAAAAAATCAAATGCCATATATATCATATACATGCGTCTCTAAGATGGTAATTACGATGTAGCTGTTGTTGTTGCCGCTTCATCTTGTGAAGAAGTAGAAGGAACAGAAGAAAAAGAAGAAGACCCGTTAGAGGAAGGAGATATCTCGCCACCGGCAGGAATATCCTGAAGAGCCGCCAGAATCCGGCGGATGCTGACGGACCTCGCTGGCCGGAAACTGTAAGCCCTCTTCAACGAATTTGATTTAGAAAAAACCTTGGACGATTTCGAGAGAATGAGATACACCAAACCTTGAACCAAAGCAAATAAGACCACCTTCATCAACATCGTTCCCAAGTCTCCTTCCATTTGTTGTAATAGAAAGACTCCTCGTTTTCGAGATGAGATTCAAAATATGTATTTTATCTTCCTGTGGTTGTGTCAAGATCTGAAGATGAGTTTTAGATTGAAGATATTAAGTTCATGCAAAAAGTTGATTGAAATTTATAGAGAGAGGGCACGCCTTGCGTATTTGACCAGAAGCAGAGACGTGGAAGTAACGGACATAATCGTTAGACCTTATCCGGTCAATGGAATGATCACGTCATATTTTCTCTACAAATACAACGATGCTCAAACATAACAACATGAAAAGTCAATATTTAATAATATTATAAAAAGTAATAATAATGTATGTTTGGGTATCTCAATTGGCATGAATTCTTGCTTGAACAGTGATATATAGCATCAAAAAGATACGTCTAGTAGAAGTGTAGAACAGTTTTATTGACACGAAATCTTAAACGTTACTGTACGTGTCTAATTAGGTGTAGTCGTATAGATCCCAAACAAAAAACTAATAATAGTAATAACAAGGTGGTTGTCCCGCACCTTGTGCGGGTACAATATTTTTTAAATACAATTATTAATTAAAGATTTAAATAATATAAGTAGTACAACTTTTTATTGTATTCATCGTTTTTGTTTTCGCAAACTTCTTATTTTTGTAATCTTGAGGTGTCTTATTTTTATCTTCTCTTTCTTGTTCTTCTACGTAATATTCTTCATTTGTTTTGGAATTTTCTTCACATTCCATTATTTCTTCTTTCCTTTCTTTTTCCTCATGTTCGACTTTTCTTTTTCTTTTCTAAATTTTTCATCTTCTTTTTCACTGTTTTCTTTTCTTTTACTTATGTATCTATTATGTCTTGTTTGTGTCTTGCATATCACCTACCAATTCATTTCGATAGTTAAAATTTTCAATATTTTTGAAATAGATTCTATCTTTATATAGTTGAGGTCTTTTAAAAATTTATTAGTTTTGTTATCTTTCAATTCTGGATTTTCTTTAGTTGTTTTAGTTTTTTTTTCTATTTGTGAATGTAATTTTGAAAGTAGATATAAATTTCAAATAAATGATTTTTTTATTATGAAATTCTTCTGTAATAATTCAAGTTTTTTTAAAATACACCAAAAACTAAACCCTACCCCATCAATATAAACCCTACACCCTAAACCCAAACCCACAGTGTAACACCACCCCCTAAATAACCCAAACCCCACATTGTAACACCACTACCAAATAACAACCCCCCCCCCCCAATCCGCACACCTAAACCCACATTTTACAAAATCTTTTTAGATAAGTTTATTCAAATTAGGGTTTCATAAGATTTAAGTTGAAAATAAAAACGAAAGATGTACATACCACTAATTTTTGTCAATGCATTTTTTTTGAGTTGGTACCATAGTTGATTTCTTTGACTCAATTAGCTAACAAACCTGGAATTTACTGTTATAAAGGTAAAAGAAGTAGAAGTTAGATGCGATTCTTTGAATAAAATTTCCAGAAAATAACGAATAATCAGTTAAACATTAGATCTAATACAACTAAGATCTAGCAATAACTATAAACCTACATGACAAAAGATGAAATATGGAATCGAAGAATTTAGAACACGAAAAAGAAGAAACGAAATTCTGTTTATTTTGCTTGTTAAATAGGACTAAGTCGGTTGTAAAATCTAGAGTTTTTTTAAAATACCTAATTATTTGATTTCTTCCAGAAAAGTGGTGCGGTAATATGATAGTTAGGATATTTATTTAAGTGATAAATATAAATCGAGGAAAAAAGAAAAGGATAATTATCAATATTTAATAAGGAAATAATGAACTTTTATATAAAAAACGAAATTGTGAAATAATTAAAAAAGAAATTCAGAAGATTTAATAATAGATTTTCATTAAGGGCATCTTGGTAATTCCGCGGCTGAGAGTTAACGTGGTGGCTCCATTCACGAAAATTGATTTGCAAATACTAATATGATTTTTCTTCGTAGAAATTATTTTAATTATGAGAAAATAATTGGTATAACTGGTAAATTAAAAATAAAATAAAAAATCAATCAACATACAACATGAATCCATTATGCTATAAACCGAAAGAAAAAGTAAAGAAAGTGGAAGAACCAAAAGCGATGCCGTTTTCATCGAAGAGGAAACCAACTTTCTTGAAACTGAGATTGATACGAAACCATGAAAAAGATGAAGACGAGCATGAAGGCCACTCCCCACGGCGTTCCTCCAGCTCTATAGAAAGACTCTCTTTCGCTCATAGGGATCAATGACGTCATCATCCCTCCTCCTCCATCGTTGGATAGAAAATGGACGGCCAAGAGCAAAAGAAGAGGAGAAGCCATGAGAGCAAGCTTCAGCTGGTCCGTAAAACCTTCTATAACTGGTTCATAGCTCGGGTACCATGAAATCGTTACGAACATCAAGAGGATGAAGACGAAGACGCAGAGATGTACTGGAACTGGAGGGCTTCCTTCGTGATCTTTTCCCATGGCTTCTTCTTTCTTTCTTTCTTTCTTTAGGTTCTTGATCGTTATTATTATTTTTTTCTGGTGATAGTTTTTGGAGACGTGAGAATTTTTCTTAGATACTTTGATTGTTTGAGTTTTGAGGTCTTGATAGAAGAAGCATGAACTTAGTTTTATAGAGGAAAATTTATTAACTATTTATGTTTACTTCGGATCCTACACGAATGTATGTATAGATAAATTTAATTTTATACAATGGCCGACATTTCCGGACCAAAAAAAACTAACTAAATTAAACCAACAGAGAAGTCCAAATTTATTTTCTAAGAATATTATTTGAAATATGCATGTTTTCTCCGAAACATATTTTATTGATATAATATTATCAACGCAATTGTTTTAACGTTTGTAGTTTAGTTTAAATTTAAGTGCTTGGCCAAAACTAGTTAAAACTTAACTGAAATCAAGCTTAAAATTTATTGATATTTACTTTAGGCCAAATAAATTAAAAATAAACAAGACTTAATGTATTACTCCAAAATAACGGAGTACTTGTGTAGTGTAGCATGGTATCCAAAATAAAGTAAATGAAAAAGAGCTGAGTAGGCACTTTAACTAAAGATTCTTGCTTTTTGACGGTGCCATAACGAAAGGCTACTTAACGAGGTCGGTGAGGCCATGCAGCTCAAGTTTCATTGGTGAAAAAAAGTAGCCAATGAAAACGCACCACGTACCACCAACCATCCCCTACATCTGAGGTAACCTGATACTTTCTCATTTAATTATTCTTGTAATATAACTTCTCAATTTTGTGAAAATTCTAAATTTATTACCTACCAACAAAATGTAGAGAAAAGAAAGTGGAAAATAACTAACTGAAATAAAGCAATTTAGCCGATTCCTTCGGTTTGGATCCATTTGTAGAAGAGACCCTTGAATTTGGAGGGAACTTGATAATGCACGACACAATTCTGTTGTAGCCAGCTTTTTGGAATTTGGATGATGCGTGTGAGATGAGCAATTGGATGGTAACTTTGATTGTGTCGCCTTCCGTCTCGTTCCTCTCAGAAATGGTAAATCATGGTTTAAAAAGCCAGAGCTAAGATGATTGATGCGATGAGTCGTGAGGTATAGTATCTGTCCAGTTCAGAATGAGCTTGATTAAGCATGATATGTTTTAAAAGTATAATGATTTAGACTATAGTTACTTATACCTTTATGTTATTGTTATTGTATGTTATCTTCTTAGGAAACGAGGCATCACTAATTTGTAGGTTAGCTATAAAATTTCCGCGCTTACGTACATAAATTATCATTTAAATTTGGAATGATCATAACCACTTGTTGATATTAAACTAAAGAGCTACTGCATTGTATTGAAAAGAAAAACAGAAATATATATGTATCGCCTAATATAAAAAAAAAACGTATAAAACAAAATAATAGTTTTTTTTACTGCGAAAAACAGTCACCCAAAAATAATTTTAACATTTGGCAATTAATTAACCCTGCAACTATTTTAATGAGAAAAAGGAAAGAGAGGATGGGTGGTAGCAGTCAGACAGTTAGATTGTCCATCTATGTCACTCGAACAACTACCGAGAATATTCGAGTGACTAACAAGTACTAATATGTAAGGAAAAATAATAATACTGTACTACTGAATTTTCACATTAACTTTTCTAACAGATCTATGGTTGGAATCTTGCTATATCAATATATTCCGTGTCATGTGTTTACTTGATATTTTAGAAAAAAACACAGAAGAAACACTTTTGTATACATTTATTATTTCCTTTTTTTGTCTGTTAACAAACACTTGATGTTTTAAAATACTCAATTATCTACTTTCTTAAAATTTTCTTACCTAAAAGTTAAATTATTTCCAACAAAAAATGTATTAAATAAGGCTAAAACATCAAGTTTTGAAACAATTTTTTTTTCTAAAACATCAAGTTTTCAGCCACAAAAATTTCAAGCCCTTTCTAGTAAAAATAACTAAAAAAAACCAATAAGTTTTGTGATTCGTCCAAGTCCGTGGGAGTTGGTGAAAAAGAATGTGTAAAACATTGTTTGTACTTTGTAGTGCCATACTTTGTTTGTTTCTTGAAGAAAATAGTTTATAATGTTAGAGCTACAAAAATATTTGTAGTGCTAGTTAATTATAAACCTAATGTTCACCTACATACACGTAACCACTAACCAGTCGGCAAAGATCGACTATAGCACCCTAATAAGACCTCGAAAATTTGGTGGAGAAATAAAAGACTAACAGACGAAAACTTGGCCAAGAGCTCGGACACAACAAAGTTCATGTAGTGATTCTTAACTAGCGTAAAGGACATATGTGCAATATTGAGCTTCAGAACCAAGGTGCATTTATATAGTGCTAATTACATTAATCCTCATTCCTCAAAAGTCAGAACCAACAACATACGTGCACATCGATAATACGTACGTACGAACGAACGCGAAACATATCTAATAACTGTCATATTAAAAAAAAATATCACATCTAATAACTAATCGTGTATATGTGTGATACGTAAATGAAACGTACGTATATATACAATCAAATCAAGTTTTAAACCGTAAGACCGATGCTTTGCGGTCACGTTTGGCCTTCATTAAACCGCTTAAGACCTTTACATATCGACCCATCATACCTTTGAACTTCACACCAGTTTCACCAACGTGCTTCTCTTTCTTCACCACCAATTGCATCGTCTGCTTGACCCCCTCGTCATCTCCTAATTTTTTACCTAGAGAGCTCTTTTTGTTGGCAGTAGCTTCTCCATTCGATTCTTCCTCGCATCTCAACAGATTGTTCAAACTCTTACGATCAACCTCTCGGTCTCCGTCTTGTTCTTGTTCTTTCTCTGGCTGTGAGATTTTGGTGGATATGTCTTGGTGTGGCATATCGTTGATGAGACTTGACAATGGTTTTCGTGTTCTTCTCGACATGGTTAGATCGAACCGTGGCTTGGTGGGGTTTATTACTTCACTTCCCATGTTTGATCATACATAAGAGAATTCGTTTTTCATGAGGAGACAACTATATATGAAGGATTAGCTAGAAAGGAGTAGTTGTTGGTTCAATTCTTCTTCTGTTTTTTAATTAGAACTATTGGTTTATACCGTAAGAGGTCGGTGAGTTTTGGGATTTAGTTTGCTTTATTAATAAATAAATCAATTATTACAATTTTGACACAGATATTTAGTCTGTAATCTAGCTACATCATCATATTTGGATTAGTTGCCCTACTAATAAATAAATAAACAAATACAAAGCCATGGATAGATTTTTATTTTGTTCAAAAGCTAGATGGATACGATCATTTGATTAGAACTGTAAAACTTGTTTGAAATTATTTTCTTGAGTTACGAGTCTAGCAAAGAGAAGATACTCACTCGAAGTAAAAAAACGACCGAAACATTATATCTTAGTATGTAATTTTATACTCGGATACAAAATTCGTATTACCAAAAGAGAATGACGAAAAATGAGTGGTTGAAGAGAAATATCGATAGAAAAAGTAGATTTTAAGCAACTTCGCAGATTTTTAAGAAGTTTGGTTCGACAGGAGACCCAATGAACAAGTTGGAGTGTCAACACAAATACAAGTGAATGATCACTGATCGGTCATTTCACTTGTGTCCTGTCCGCTATTCCAAGCATCTCCATGAGTTTGACATGTTATCAAGATTGAAATTTTAGTAACAAAAATATCTTAGAGACACAAAAATGGGCATCGTAACGTGGATGACATTCTCAAACGGACTAAATTCGTGGGGGTAGTGGACTAGTGGTATGATCTACTGATATTTTTGTGAAAAATAAATAAAAAGACAATTTTCTTAGATTCTGGGGTTTAGATTTTTTTATTCGGTGAAAAAATTGTAGTTTTGAAATTAGACACACTTTATTTTTTTTGAAAATGAACACCCAAAATTATATATTTTGAAATTTCTCTTTTTAAATGTATCTTTAAAAATTAACAATAATGGAATAGCTTATTTGAATCAATGAATTTTGTAAGTAAAGCGCACCTTTTAAAGTCCATAACTGTTCACAACTTTAGAACTGCATTGGCATACTCAAGTCTTGCCTGAGGACCGAGTCGTACTCAAGTCTAGAGTTGCATTGGCATACTCAGGTCAGGTCTGTAGATAGACGAGATCCACCTTACCTGAGGACGGAGCCGATGCCATACTCAAGTCTTTCATTCATCCAAGATCCAACCACATTACGCTTTAAATTAACTAAGAACGTGTACTTAGGCATGGGCATATTATCTGGGATCCGTTATCCGATCTGCTCCAGATCCGCGAATCCGAATATCATGAAAAAGCCAGATACCGACCCGTGCTCAGGCCTACGTGTACTTCTACGGTGGAGGAGGTCCAAGTCTCTCACTATGGTATTGGAAATCCACTTTAATAGTTACTCCCTAGTCACTAGACTCACTACTAGTTCAGTCCAATCCACAATGTGCATTTCGGATCTTTAGAAAGAAACAAAAAAAAGATAAAAAGAATTAGAAAAAGACAAAAGTCCTCGTGCTTTACACCTGCAACCAACAAAAAGCTTCTTTGCAACCTCCAAATCTCGAAGGCAGAGAGAAGCCTTTTAGCATTCTGACAAAAACTGTCTGCTTTTCCCGACACAGTAAACGACGAACTCTCTACATTCCCCGAGACATCTCTCTCTCTCTCTCTCTCTCTCTCTCTCTTTGAGATTCCCACTCACTCTTCTTCTCTCCCCCACCCAAAATATGCTTATTTTCCCCGTCGATCCACCATGGCTTGCCTTACACCCGGAGTTCTCTCCAACCTTCTCCATATCGCCGCCGGAAACATCGCTTCCTCTCCGCCGTTGTTATCCTCACACCGCTCCCCACTCCTCCAGGTTATCGAGATCGTCCCTTGTCTCTCCGACGACCAATGGCGTAGCGAGGGGTTCTTCATCAAAGTCTCCGACTCTCTCCACGCCGCTTACGTCGCCGTTCTCGCCGGTGATGACGCCGATCTGATACGCTCCGACGAAATCCAGCTAGGGCAGTTTGTTTACATCCACGGTGGTTTACACGTCGAGAAAGGATGCCCTGTTCCCGTTATCCGTGGACTGAAGCCAGTCCCGAAGCGGCGGCTGTGCATTGGAAACCCTAGCGATCTCGTCTCTAGCGATTTTCTGCTCAATGTTACTCAGTTATCTGTGTCGCCGATTGCAACTACGACTACGACTACGACGACGAAGAAGAAGAAGAACAATCTCGGTGACACGAGGAGATTGAGCTTGGATTCCGCGAGAAGGAGTTGTTGGGATCAGACTCCTCCGGTGACTCGCCGCCGTGACGCTGCATTGCTTCTTTCTTCCCCACGTCTCAAACCCAAACTGGTACATCCTTTCAACTTCCTCTGTTCTGTCAATCGAGCGATTTAATCATTTCTTGTTGCATTTAGATTATGGGAAGCTGTGTTTGAGAGTTTCTTGTTCTTTAAGTTGCTACAATGGTTTGAGATTGATACATGTGAGTGAAACCAACCATACTAGTTTCAGGAGATCTTAAATAAGTTGCCTCTTGGAGTGTGAAACTTTCTTGATTCCACATATTTTTAATGTTTTTGCAGATCTTGACTGATAAGAATCTGCCAAAGATCGAGTCACCATCAAAGCACCTTAACTGCGAAACCCCTGCTTCAAGAAACAGAGTTGTGGTTAAGCCTAAATCACCTATATCCATGGCCAAATCTCCAAAAGATGGTATAAAGTCGTTGTCAAAGACAGTGGCTCCTCCGGTTACGTTTTTTAAGCTGCCTTCAAGTCACATGACATGGTCTGATGAGAGAATCTCATGGAGTGGACTCCCAAAAACCATTCAGCTGCTCGGAAAAGTACGGTATATATATATAGATCAATCTTCAAGTTTTAGTGACTCTGAGAATTAGTAGTAAGTCATGTGTTTCAAACTTCTCCTTTTCAGGAAGTTTCATCCAATAGGCAAGTAGCAGTTTCAGCTGCAATAAACGCATTGGAGGTAGCATCCGCCATGGAGTCTGTTCTACTCAGTTTGCAGTATGTTTTTAATTGATCTCTATCCCTAACCTTAGTCTGCGATTCTTTCATTAATTAATAGCATATATGTCTTTGTTCCCTTCAGGTCCTTTGCCGAGCTGTGTGATTCTTCTGAAAACTTATCAACAGGACAAGTTGTGCGCCGGTTCTTGGACATGTACCACAGTACACAGAACACAGGCAAAGCAGTCCATATGTTGCTTACTAGCAATCGAAACAATGGCTCGTGTAGATCAGCAGCTAATAAAAACGCAGTATCTTGGGTTCAAGATGCGGTTGTGGCTGGTTTTTCGCAGTTTAACTTATTCAAAGACCCTGGAAAGCAAGAAGAGGATTATGCTGCTGCTCACCAAGACCAACATCACTACATTGTTCTACAAAACTCTTCCGAGAGACTGAATCTAAAGGAGAGGACAAGTCCAAGAGCCCTAGCTTGCAAGGGTTTCAAGAAACTGCCTTCAAAACGTCATTCTGTTTCAGGAAGAAGTAGCTTAGAACGTAAAAGCAAGTTGAGAGAGTCAGCAAGTCTAGCAGACGAGCTACTCCGAGTTTCAAGCCAATGGTTCTTGAAATACTTAGAGAGCTCACTAAAGAAAAGGTCTTTCTTGGTGAAGAAGGAAGATGCAAATGGAAAAGAGTCTCTTCTTTTCCACCTAAAAGCGGTTAACCGTTGGCTCGATGATCTGATCTTAAACAGAACGGAAACGAGCGAGAGAGTCGAAGATTTGAGAAAGAAACTGCAACGGTTTCTACTTGAACATATTGAATCAGCCATCGGAGAAACTCAGTAACAAAACTAATCCTTCTTGAATCTTAATTAATTCAGTGAATTAATTTTGACAAAAACTTACAAATTGATGAGAAATGTTTTTCTTTGTATACAAGATGGAACAAGAAAAAGAATAAAAAAAGGCTTGTCATTTGCGCATTCCAATTGGATATCTTTCCTCTTCTTCATCGTCGTCAGATCTCATAAAAGGACTAGCTTCATGAGACATCTTGGCTGGATCTTCAACATTGTCTTGATTGTTACCTCTGTGAGTCGCTGAGTATTGCTGGATCACAAGAACCGAAGCTTGCATTGTGAAGTTTGATGAAGCTAATGTGTCTCCTATAGTCCCTAAATCCGGACTACTACTCCAATCCGTCAAGCCAGCGGTCACAGGTGTTTCTACTTTATAACCTCTTCCCACAATGTAAAGATCGAAAGAGTTGTTGTCTTCCAATTCTCTGATCGCGGCGATTGTCTCTTGACCATCGTTAACAACTTTCTCTATGTAAGTCACTGAAGAATCGTCCATAGTCTTGAAGTTAAACTCGTAGATGCACTCTTCGTCGACTTGTTTCTCCCTCTCGTACTCGGCTCCGGTTTTCCCGGCCATGACTAAAGCTTCCCGGCCGGGGACGAACCTCACAACCGTGAGCTTAATCATTGGTTGTCCCACCATCCTCCAAGCGTAAGCCAAAGCATCTCTATCGTCTCTACCTCCAATGAACAACATGGCGACTTCTCTCCTTGAGGTTTCTCCTTGGAAGGAAGAAGATTCAGACCGGGCAACTGTCATGCCACGGTCGACTAGAATCCCGACCGAACAAGGCGCGTGGCACAAAACGTTTTGGTTGACGTCAGCGTGCGCGTCGTTACCTTCGCCTAACCGACCGTCCGAGGTCAAACCCTTGTGGTAAGGCAACAAAATGAAGCTGGCTCGTTTATCCTCAGCCAACGTAGAGATGTCTTCGTGCATGGTCGCGTAAGGTGACACCGCGGTGATGGTCTGAACAAGCAACGCGTCGTTGTTCACTTCCATGGCTTCGAACATCTCGGCGATCTGTTCGGATTCCGCTCTGACTCGGTCCGAGAAGTTAGCTTTGGGTTTGGCCTCGTCGTGCATGATGAGCATGGAAGCCGTGGTGCGACCGGTTAGCTCGACTAGGTGGATAGCAAAGACGTTGAGAGGAGACTTCTTGGTCGGGTTAGAGATTTGTAATAGATTGGTGATGCCGGAGACGTTATCGAGGACGTGGACGCAGGTTAAGACACGAAACTCTACTTCTCCTTTGACTTTTTGAACGGTTCGGTTTTTGTAGAAAATCGATTTCTTCTTTGGTTTGTAAAAGAATGTTAAAAGTGGCTGCACCAGTACCGACATCACTAGAAACGCCACCGTCATATGAGTGTACATTATTACGTCCAATGACTGCGAGAAAAAAAAGAAAAAAAAAAAGAAAAGAAGAAACATTACATGTAAATAATGGAATTAATGAAAGAAAGTATGGTCTCATACGTACCCTAGTGTCACGTCCTGCGTTGAGTACGACTAAAGCCAGAGTCCCCTTGGTGTTCATGAGGGCACCAATAGCGAAACCATCACGCAAAGGCATACGCAAGAAGAAGGAACAAATAACAGTCGTAACAATCTTGACCAAAATAATCGAAGAAATCACTAACACCAAAGTTTTAATGCTCGTGGTGCTTAACATGTAATGAAGATCGATTCTTAAACCGCAGATGATGTAGAAAAGAGGCATTAATATTCCGGAGAGAAAATCGTGGAGCTTCTCCTCGATCATGTTGCGAATGACGTGGTCGTAAGGGATCGTGAGACCGAACAAGAAAGCTCCGGTTATGGAGTGGACCCCGAATGCGTCGGTGATTAGGCCGCAGATAACGACTCCGACGAGAGTGAACCAGACGTGAGTGTCTCCGACGTGGCCTCCTTTCACGGTGTTGGCGAAGGCCCAAGCGACTGCAGGACGGATCACGAAGATGCATAGAAGCACGAAAACGAAGGTTGATCCCATTGCATAAAACACCATTTTGTTCCGTAGACCTAAATGTTTCCATGATTTAATTCAACCGAAAAAATTTGTTAGTCACTATTCAGAGTTTTATATTTGAAACTTTTGTACTACCACTGGTTGAAATTTTTAGAAAATTGTTAATTACAAAAAAAAAAAAAATGATGCATTTATAGTTAAGTCTTTATGTGTCTTATTAATATTTGTGAAAACTCTACAACTATAAAAAATGTAGATTTTTTACTATGCATGGAAAATCTTAAAACTTAAACGGATGAAATAGTGTTATATATGTATAATAAGTTGAAGATTAAATTGTTTTTGGTTGTCGTTGTTGAAAAAGAGACAGAAAGTATATAGTGCAATAATGTAACAAAGGGACACAATGATATTACCTGATTTGCTAAAAGCTGCGAGTGAGAGAACGAGGAGAACCCAAGTGCACAAATCAGTAATAACGGATGCACACATGGCCGTACGTCCCATATCCGAGCGTAAGAGCTTGAGATCCGCAAGAATCCTCGCAAGATCAGGGAAATTTGTACAGGAAAACGCGATCGTCCAGTAGATACCACCTGCGAGGATCTTGTCGGGATCTCCATTACCGGGAGCGTAATAGAAGGCAACACCGGCCGGTAAGGCAACAACGAGACCAACAATGGCTATGACCACTGGTTTGATTTCTTTGAATCTTATCATCCTCAAGTCCATACCGAGACCGAGGAGGAAAATGTTGTAAACGAGAGCTAAGTTTGCGAATGTCTCGAGAACCATTGTGAATCTATAAGGAAACACGAATTCGAGGACATAGGAATTTTCGCCAAGCATACTTGGGCTGAATATTAATCCGCACTGTAGTTTATAAAAGCAAGAAAACAAAAATGGTCACTACATTATATTCTCATTGTTTGTTTATAAGAAAACATATTCTGGTTATTTTGTAGGATCTCATTTAAAACTACGTACGAGATCAATCTGACTTTGAAACAAAAAAGAGAGATTCCATAATATAATGTCTACATAGCAAACGAAAAAAACCTATTTTTGTCCTTTCTCGTTTTAAAATCATCGTATTTAAAACAAAGCAAAAAAAACTCGTTCTCTTTTTTTCAGTTAGAATTAGAACAATGAAACCTAACTGATTTTTTTTTTCCTGCCAAAGATTTTCATTTTCAGAAGAAAAAAAAAGGAATATAAAGCAAACCAAAGTCTAAAAATCTCTAGTGCCACATTTTCATGAAAACAAAATGTTCCGTGATAGAATTTTGTTTTTAACAGAGACTCCATTTTCCTCTAACGAAAACAAAGTAATATGTTTTAACAAAAAATGATCAAGACTTTGAAGATGAAGAAAATAGCTAAACAAAGAAGAAGAAAAAAAAAGAGGACAAGTCAAGATTGATTGATTGAGTATATATATAAATACTCACAAGGATCTGAGCGACGAAAGGAGGAAGTTTGAGAGGGCGGATCAAATAGTAGATGAGACGGTACGTAAAGTTAGCGACAAAAAGCTGGGTGATAAAGACAGGAAGTGCAGCTACAAGGGTAGATGGATCCTCCCAACTGTTATGATCACCATTATTTCTCAAAAGCGTTTGGTTATAACAAATGACTCTGCCGTATCTCGAGAAACTGATATACGAGTTATTGGGATTTCTTGCGTCAGGTTGCACCGTATCTACGGGACTTAGAGGTATTTCTTCCGTTACGGGACCCAGAGATTCTTCGGGACCTATTTCTTCGAAGGGTACTCCCATATCTTCTGCGGGAAATTCCATCGACAACTCTTGGGATTTTCTGTGATTGAGAGGATTTTCTCTGGTAAAATCCCCCAACCCCTTCTTCTTCTTCCCAAGGTTTTTGCCGACGGATGATCCCCCTTCCGGCGACTAAACAACAAATATTGGGATTGTGTGTTATGATGGATGTGTTTTGTGGTTTTATTGCATTTAATTATAGGTGAGAGAGACTTACAATTTTTCCTATGCTTCTTTCTTTTCTTGTCTTTGCTAATTATAGTTTTGCATGTCAAACAGGAGACTACTAGTAAATTTAGCTTGTCAAATTCTGTTGCCTTTTCTTCTATGTTTGATTTGTTATAACGGTTGGTTATTAAAAAAAAAACAAATTTGAGATGTTTCCTTCTTATCAAATAAATTAAAGGAACTGCATGAGTATCAATCAGTGTTTTGAATTGATATATAAGATTTTTTTTTTTTAATTATATAATGAAAAAGGCTAAAACACAGGGTTGCACATGTAATCATGATGTTATTGGATCCGAATATTCAAAAAGAATACCTAAAAACTATTATAAACAAAACTTAATTTCCATCAATAAAAAGTAAATAAGGATGATGAAAAAAAAACACAAGTCTAGTTGGAAAAGTTAATCCAAATGGCCCAGCTTCGGACACCGGCCTAAGCCGCCACCGGAGATTCTCCACCGGCCATAAATAAAATAAAAAAGTTTGTCAAAAAACAAAATCTGTAACGTTCAATAAGATTTGACAAGTTTATCAAAAAAAAAAAGATTTGACAAGTTTACACTTTATAAGGTGATGACTTCAAGCTTAAGCAGCATGGACAAGTCCCTTTAAAGCCTTTGGCTCTGTAAGAGATGACGCCAAACGTAAAGGTCATTATTGTCTTTTAATGTGAAATAGAAAGAAAGAGGAAAGACATTCACTTTCACAGCTAAACAGTACCTGGCCAGTGGCTGCCCATGGCCGAATGCCGATCGAGAAGAAAAATAAAAAGTTGGTGCAATTTCAATACCAAAATGTAAAGCAGACAACTTTATTGTTCTAAAAGCAGAAATTTTACATTTAGTTTAAACCCTACAAGGACCCCATTCATGTTCAAAAGGAAGTACAGCACACAAAAGCTTTGAAAAGGAGAAAAAAATAATATGAAGATCATCGACCTTATACCAAATACAGTTTCTGAACCAAATACTGAAGCATGGTTTTCAAGAAAATGAACCAAGAGAGAATATCTGAAAGAAATTGACTTGCCACCATTTCTGCATCTTAAGCTCTAAACCAAAGAGACTTGGTGGAACAAAGAGGTGAGGGAAAGATAATTTTTCTCAGCTAAGACTATCTCCTGCATTTTGTTGGATTCAGAGTCGCTTTTTTTCTTTCAGCTCTCACTCTTTCTCTCCTCCTCCAAAGAGCTTATACTCTGATCTCTATCTGTTCTTCAACTGCTGCAGATTTTCAGTGTAAGAGCTTGGAAGAGCTCGAGTTATGGTGAGCCTCCTCCCATTAACATTTCTGTTGCAAATGCAAATCCTATCTGTTCCTGTGAATGTGAGTTACTGAAAAGCTTGCTTGCTTTGATGGAATAATGTTAGGGAACTCCTGTAAACATCACACTTGGTTCACATGTCTGGGTCGAGGATCCAGAACTCGCTTGGATTAATGGAGAAGTCATAGAAATCAAAGGCACTAATGCCACAATACTCACTGCAAATGAGAAAACAGTGAGAAACTAAATGGAAATTATCTTTGATCTTATTTTCAAGAAGAGTTTAAAGTATAAAGATTTTATCTTTATTCTTGTTTTATAACAGATTGTTGCAAGTATTTCTAGTATCTATCCAAAGGATACAGAGGCGCCAGCTGCAGGAGTTGACGACATGACTAAACTGGCTTACCTCCATGAGCCAGGAGTCCTCCACAATCTTGCTTGCCGTTTTGCTCTAAACGAGATTTATGTCAGTAATTTAATATCTAAAACATTCCATTGCATTTATCAAAAAATTTTTGAGGTTATCTAATAATTGCATAAACTCTTTGGATAGAGCAGACTTACACCGGAAACATCTTGATTGCTGTGAATCCATTCCAAAGACTTCCCCACTTGTATAGTGTCCATATGATGGAGCAATATAAAGGAGCTGCCTTTGGAGAGCTAAGCCCACATTTATTTGCTGTTGCAGACACCAGTTACAGGTACAAGTTGTTAATTCCCTTAGTGGAGACTTTTAAGCAAAAGAACTTAGCTCACAAAATAAAAGCTTTCCATATATACCACAGGGCGATGATAAATGAGGCAAGAAGTCAGTCTATTTTGGTAAGTGGAGAGAGTGGAGCTGGAAAAACAGAGACAACCAAAATGCTTATGAGATATCTTGCATTCATGGGAGGTAGATCAGATACTGAAGGGAGAAGCGTTGAACAACAAGTTTTAGAAGTGAGTTACACTTTCTCTGGTTTTATGAACAAAATGCTTCCAACATTCTAAATTGTTTCTTGTTTACAGTCTAATCCAGTCTTGGAAGCTTTTGGAAACGCCAAAACTGTGAAAAATAACAATTCAAGGTAATGTCTTATGGAAACACTTACTTTTTAGACAAGACATATTTTCTCCTTTGTTTTGAGACGGTTTGTGATTCTTCAACAGTCGGTTTGGAAAATTTGTTGAGATCCAATTTGACAAGCGTGGGAAGATATCTGGAGCTGCAATCAGAACGTATCTTCTCGAACGGTCTCGTGTTTGTCAAGTCTCAGACCCTGAGAGGAACTACCACTGCTTCTACATGCTCTGTGCAGCACCTCCTGAGGTAAACTCTTTAGTAACAATCCTGATAGCTATAGAGCTGTAAGACTTAGCAATACGTTTGTTTTTTTCAGGAAGTCAAGAAATTCAAGCTAGGGGATCCAAGAACGTTCCACTATCTGAATCAGACAAACTGCTATGAGGTTTCCAATATAAATGATGCAAGAGAGTATATGGAGACCAGAAATGCCATGGACATTGTAGGCATTGGACAAGAGTCACAGGTTTGTCTCATAAGACTCTCATTCTTAAGATACAAATGATGATAGAAATTTTCAGATACTGACCTAAGATTTGCAACTTAAGGATGCCATCTTCCGGGTTGTAGCTGCCATTCTCCACCTTGGAAATGTAAATTTTATGAAAGGAGAAGATGCGGATTCTTCAAAACTCAGGGATGATAAATCAAGATATCATCTTCAAACAGCAGCAGAATTACTCATGTATACTTAATCTATGAATATTTACCTTTAGACCTCGAAGTTCTCTGCACTAGTTCCCAATGACAATGGTTGAAAAAAATTCTCAAATTAATTATTCATTTGATGCAGGTGCAATGAGAAGATGCTTGAAGATTCACTCTGCAAGCGTGTAATTGTCACACCAGATGGTAATATTACAAAACCTCTTGACCCTGAATCAGCAGCTTTAAACCGTGATGCTTTAGCCAAGACAGTATACTCCAGACTTTTTGACTGGTGAGTAAATTCAACCCCTGCAACAAAAAAATTAACAATCACAAGACCGAACACACCTTAAACATGGTTGTCCTTCAGGACTTTTTTCTAGTTTAAGAAATCTTTAAGAGTGACATGTGCACATTTCAATTATGGCAGGATTGTGGATAAGATCAACAGTTCGATAGGTCAAGACCCGAATGCTACAAGCTTGATCGGAGTCCTTGACATTTATGGTTTTGAAAGCTTCAAGATCAACAGGTAAAAAACCTGACAGAACTTGTTAACCTGAATGATGGGTACACAGAGACTAAAGATCTAATTAATACCACTATTCGTTTGATAGTTTTGAGCAGCTATGTATCAATCTCACAAATGAGAAGTTGCAGCAGCACTTCAATCAGGTACGATATAAACAAACACTGTAACCAATTCACATTAAAAAAAACTGTTTTTACATGGAATAAATTCCCTCTGCAGCATGTTTTCAAGATGGAGCAAGAAGATTACGAGAGGGAGGAAATAGACTGGAGCTACGTTGAATTTGTTGATAACCAAGATGTTTTAGATCTTATTGAAAAGGTATAAAAACCATGCAACTAACACCATAAATCTAGATGACATAGGCTCCACAACATGTACTAACACTGAAAAGAACCAATGGTCTCTTTCTTTCTTGCAGAAACCAGGAGGCATAATTGCCCTACTTGATGAAGCATGGTAAGTGTATTAGCAACTGTCTTAACAAGTAGACATTATATCATTTCTCGGCATAACCATAGTGATCATTCTTGCAGCATGTTTCCTAAGTCGACACATGAGACGTTTGCACAGAAGATGTATCAAACATATAAAGGACACAAGCGTTTCAGCAAACCTAAGCTTGCTCGAACAGCCTTCACTGTCAACCACTATGCAGGAGATGTGAGACAAACATAGTTTTTAAGACGCTAAGATAAAGTAATTTCTAGTAGCTAGTTACTGAGAGCGCTTTATCTGCCTCAGGTTACATATTCAGCAGAGTTTTTTCTCGACAAGAACAAGGATTATGTTGTGGCAGAACATCAAGCTTTGTTAGATGCATCTAAGTGCTCTTTTGTCGCCAATTTGTTTCCACCACTTGCAGAGGACGCATCAAAGCAATCCAAGTTTTCATCAATTGGGACCCGTTTCAAGGTAAGCAGATAAAAGAAAAAACATATCATTTGCACATTACTCAAGCTCTTGATTCTTGACCTAACCTACTACCTCCTCCAGCAACAACTCCAAGCTCTAATGGAGACACTGAACACAACGGAGCCACATTACATTAGATGTGTGAAGCCAAATACAGTTCTAAAGCCAGGGATCTTTGAAAATGACAACGTCCTAAACCAGCTAAGATGCGGAGTAAGCCTTAAAAGCTTCAAGTTTTTTCTATTTGAACAAGTTCATGTTTTTTACCATAAGGATCTTGGTAAGTGAACAGGGTGTGTTAGAAGCTATAAGAATCAGTTGTGCTGGTTATCCAACAAAACGAGCATTCGATGAGTTTCTTGATCGTTTTGTGATGCTAGCAACAGACGTACCAGAAGGGTATACAATACACTAATAACATATCTAGAAAGACGAAAGATTTTTCACTGATACAGTCACCACTGATATTGACAGGTCCGACGAAAAGTCGGCATGTGCTTCAATCTGTGACAGAATGGGTTTAAAAGGCTATCAGGTATGTCCAATATGAATAACTAAAGCAACCTATTAGTTTAGACTTCAATCTAAACTTGCATTGTGATTACTCATCTTCAGATAGGGAAAACAAAGATATTTCTTAGAGCTGGACAGATGGCTGAACTAGATGCACGTAGAACCGAGGTTTTGTCTGGTGCCACTAAACGCATTCAGAGGCAGATCAGGACTTACTTGACAAGAAGAGAGTTCCTTGGGCAGAAAAGAGCTACAATTTACATGCAAACGCTTTGGAGAGGTTTTATTCTTCTAATGTCTCAACAGTACCACTCTACCAAACACAAAGCTATGAATTCAAAACTAATATAGCAAATTTCTACAGCACAACTTGCACGCAAGTTGTATCAAAACATGAGAAGGGAAGCTGCTTCAATATGTATCCAAAAGAACATTCGTGCTCACAGAGCAAGGAAATGCTACACTAAGCTCCAGGCATCAGCAACAGTTATTCAGACCGGTTTACGGACAATGGCTGCTCGAAACAAACATAGACACAGAAGAAGAACAAAGGCAGCAATTATAATTCAGGTACTAGATTTTGACTACTTTATCACACTTATTAACTTTCTATCAAAAATATCAGAAGGTTTGTTGGATTTTCTGTATCTCAGACTAGTTTACTCTTAAACCAATAATCAAAAGCAGTAACCAATCTTATAGGATTTTTGATATATACGTTTCTTAAATATTTCTGACTGATATATCTTCTAACAGAGGGAATGGAGAAGGCATCAAGCTCATGAAGCTTATAAGCAGCATAAAAGAGCAACATTAGCGTTACAATGTCTGTGGAGAGCTAAAGTAGCTCGAAAAGAGCTGAAAATGCTGAAAATGGTAAGTTCACTTTGAGTGATTAGTCTCTCATAAGAATCAATCTACTCTGTCTACGAGGCAGACAATGCTTCTGTCTAAGTTACTAAACTAAAATATTAACAACAAAGGCTGCAAGAGAAACTGGGGCACTCAAGGAAGCCAAGGACAAGTTAGAGAAGCGTGTGGAAGAGCTAACCTGGCGTCTCGAATTAGAGAAGCATCAAAAGGTAAATTATCAATGATATTAGAAAGTGTGCTACATAGTGGTTTAATTCCAAAGATATGTCAATAGGTTGACCTCGAGGAAGCAAATGCACAAGAAATCGCAAACCTACAAAATACTTTAACTGAGTTGCAAGAGAAGCTAGATGAAGCCCACAGTGAAATCATACGAGAGAAAGAAGCAGCAAAATTAGCCATTGAACAAGCTCCACCAGTCATCAAAGAGGTTCCAGTTGTAGACAACACTCAACTGGAGTTACTGAACAGTCAAAACAATGAACTGGAGGTAAAATTTAACCTTCCAAATCCCACCAACTAACAGATATTTGCCTGATACAATAATCTTCAAAATGCAGGTTGAGGTGGAGAAATTAAAAGGAAGAATTGAGGAGTTTGAAGCAATATGTTCTGCATTTGAAAGAGATAGCAAGGCAAGTCTAACTGAAGCAGAAGATGCAAAAGCAAAGGCCATCGAACTTCAGGAGATCATTGAAAGGTATATAGATTCAATTGGTTCCTTGTGGCATTGAAATCATATTTCTGTTTTACAGTCAGGATTCACGAGTGTTCTTGGTACATTTTCAGATTGCATACGAACCTGTCAAATCTTGAATCCGAAAATCAGGTCTTGCGCCAGCAGGCTTTAGCCGCTTCAACAAGCGCCGAAGAGTCTCAAGAGTTAAACAGGTACGGTCTTGTGATCTGAACAGTTCTCTCATCTTAGTACATTGTTTTTCTTCTCTCAGCATAGAAATGTTTTAGATTGAAGGATAGGGTTGCGATTCTAGAGTCAGAAAATGAATCTCTCCGAAGACAGAGAGCTGATGTAGAAAAGACTGTGCCTCCTGAAGCAGTTTTTGCATCCACAAAGGTGAAAAACTTCTGTCAACATGAAACTTTTTGAAGTAAAAAACCATGTATGATAGTTACATCAATGAATATAACTATGCAGGATCTTGAAAATGGACATCAAACAGAAGAGATGCAGGCAACAAAGGTAAAGTATCTTTTGCTAGGCCGGGTTAAGAAACACTAATCTACAATTCCTTATCCCTTGTTATATGTTTCAGGAGCCAAGAAGTCCACTCGTTATGTTAGCAAAACAAAAACCTCTAACAGAGAGGCAACAGGTATCATTCGAGAGAACTTGTTTGTACTAAAGAGCCATAAGTTGATAACCAACAAAACCAAGCAGAATCTATTTCAACATATGTTTCATTACAGAAGAATTTTGAGTTAATATTACTGAACAGGAGAGCCATGATTTGCTGATGAAATGCCTCACGGACGAGAGAAGGTTTGATAACGACAGATCTGTGGCAGCCTGGATAGTTTACAAGGCACTACTTCAATGGAGATCATTTGAAGCAGAGAAAACAAATATATTTGATAGAATTGTTCATCAAATTCGATCGTCCATCGAGGTAATAAACTAAAGACAAATGACAAGCAGTAAGATTCTGAAACCAGCACAATATATATTCAAGTTATACTAATTTTTGGTCCAGAAGAGCAAAGTTGACACAAGGGAACTAAGTTATTGGCTCACAACAAGCTCTACACTCTTATATCTTCTACAATCTACACTCAAGTTCAGCAATACAAATAATACAGCTTCAAGACGTAACAGATCATCCCAAGCTACACTATTTGGACGATTGGTCCAAGTAAGATTCGTGAAAAGTAAAATTCAGTATGATCCAAACTTATAAGAGACTAAGTAACTGTTGACAATAACATTGTAGGGGATGCAATCATCTTCAATGAGCTTGGAGACATCCAGTGGCTACAGTGGGATGGTTGGAATATCAAATGACCAAGAAATGGTTGAAGCTAAATACCCGGCTTTACTATTCAAGCAACACTTAGCAGCATACGTTGAGAAAACATATGGAATGATCAGAGATAACTTAAAGAAAGAGATAAACCCATTACTAAATCTCTGTATCCATGTCAGTACATCATTATTCATTTAATTACTAAGGAACTTATCTTAGTGATTTGCTATATCATGTATATTAACAATGTGTTATATGTGAGATGTAACAGGCACCAAGACCGACGAGAGCCAGAAACTTGCGAGCTGTGACTAAAAGCATCCACTTGACTACAACTACCAAGCAACAGACATCCTATGTACAATGGCAGAACATCATCAACAAGCTCGAACATACCTTAACCTGCATGGCAGAGAACCATGTAAGACAATGGCACTTTCGAAGAAGCTTTAAATTTTTCTTTTCTTTTTAGTTCCTTGACTGAGTCTTAATGATCTCCAGGTCCCATCTATGATTACAAGAAAAATCTTCCATCAGGTTTTCTCGTACATCAATGTGCAGCTCGTTAACAGGTACAGAAAGCTTATCGCATAGGACACAACTAGCTACATGTAGATACGAGGTAGTTTTTACTTACAAAGTTTATCTTCTTGCAGTTTGTTGCTTCGCAGAGAGTGTTGTTCTTTTAGCAACGGAGAATACCTGAAAATGGGCTTGCATGAATTAGAGCAGTGGTGCCTGAAGGCAGACGACGAGGTAGGCTAAAGCATTATTAACCCAATTATGCAAAGAGCAAAACAGACAAGAAGAAAAGATTAACTTACATAATTCTTTTTTTTTTGGTGTCTCCTTAAAGGCAGCAAGATCACCATGGGATGAACTTCAACACATAAGGCAAGCAGTGAAATTTCTGGTACAACTTCGAACCATTATTATTGTGAAACACACATACAATGGTGAAAGTTCTGCATTTTGATTGGCAACACTATCACTCTACAGGTTTCGCATCAAATGACACAGAAGTCGTTGGAAGAGATCACAAAAGAGATATGCCCGGTAATTACCTTCAACCACAACTTTCTACAGAGCATATAAAAGGATCATAGTTGGATATGAAAGTAAAAGCAATAAATTTGAATAAACTAAACTAGAGACTGACAAGATGTCATAAAACTAAAACCTTCCTACTTCCAATTATTGCTACACAAACTGTTGATTATGAAAATTCACAGAACCTTGATTTGTTATATTTCTCAAATTAGTTTCTTTTTTTTGGTCAGGTACTAAGCATTCCACAAGTATATCGAATTGGGACTATGTTTTGGGATGACAAATATGGAACTCAAGGACTCTCCCCTGAGGTAAGTAATGGATCAACCAAACTTCTTCAAGAAAAATCACAGAATAAACATAACAAAAGCACTGAGACAAAATTACACCTAAACAAAAACGAAAGCAACAATATTTCCAGTTACAAATTGTTCTGTGTTCAACTAAACCTGGACTCATTATCATACGATTTGTGCGGCCATGGCATTAGGTGATTAAGCAGATGGGAACATTAATGGCGGAAGATTCAGTCAACATGACTTACCCTTCTTTCTTGCTTGACGTCGATTCAAGGTACGTAAAAGGAGAGATAAGTTTCTCTCCCATTACTCTAATCACTCTCGCATTTTCAAAAGCAAGTTAACGTTTTTGGTATCTTGCAGCATTCCTTTCTCAGTGGAAGATGTGTCGCAATCTTTCCACGGCGGCACCATTAGCCTCTCCGACGTTGATCCACCGCCGCTTCTACGCCAGCGATCTGATTTCCACTTCTTGTTCCAGACATTGCCTGAGTAATAAAGAACACAACAACGAAGAAAGGAATTTGCTCTCTCTGCAAATATTTCATTATTACTATTTAATCCATGAGTTTTGCATATATTACAGAAAGGGAAGCTTTTCTTTTCAACTTTCTTTATTTTCCACAAGAATCTCTTCATTTTTATTTTCACAAAAAGAAAGAGAAACCACTCTTCTCGTTTTTGCCATCTCATGAATATTATATTTGCTAATCTGATTGTAACCATTTGGAAAATAGTGGGTATGCTAATCTGAGGATCATAAAGTTATATGGAAAATAGTTGGTATGTTCTACGAAGAAGATAATTTTATAGGGATCATTATGACAATTAACATATTTTATCGCCGATCAGTTTGATTCGATGGTTTGAAAACAAACTCACGGAACCAATCAGAGGGTTCTAGCTAAAACCCACTCTCTCTGTTACAATCACAGAGCCATCAAAATTTCTCCGACTGAGAAGAAGAAGATGGAATGTGTAGTTCCGTTATGGCGGTGCTTCTGTCTCAGTCCGCCGGAGCTACGCCACCGCATCGTTAACCACACTCGCCGCCAACTCGGTCTGTCTCTCTCCTCCTCCTCCGCATCAGGTCGCCACTTCATTTCCTCTTCTCCTCTTTGTTGTTCAATCAACCCAGCTTTATAACCTTGCACGCTCTTTGGTTCATTTCCAGGTCTTTGGGCTCTCCCTGATAAGAAGAATCGATTTCCTGCTCAGAGCCGTACGGGCTCTCTCGAGCACCTTCCTCGCTCCGTGGTTAGTTCTCGGAAATTTCTGCACTTTCATTTCATAGGTATCCGAAATTGTGAAATTGTTAGGTAAAAATGATTTCTTTGTGATGTTCCATTCACTTTGTTGCTCTGATTAATTTAGTCTTTATTTGTGTGGAAGGTTTTGGATAAGGTTGCACAACAAATCTTTCTGTGATTTCAAAGCTTAATTCTCATTGTTGTTTCAGAACTCGGCTGTGATTGGTAACTCAGAGAAACAGCTGGAAGAAGAAGAAGAGGAGGATGATGATGCAGACTGGGAGTCAGAATTTCTTGGGGAGATTGATCCTTTGGAGATTCAACCTCCAAAGAAGAGGAAAAAGCAGAAAAATTCAAGAGCGCTTGAGGACACTGAAGGTATGGATTGGTGCGTGAGGGCAAGGAAGATGGCACTTAAATCGATTGAGGCTAGAGGGCTGTCTTCTAGAATGGCGGAGGTGGTGTCCGTTAAAAAGAAGAAGAAGAAGAAGAGCAAGAAAGTGCTTGCAAACAAAGACAAGGTCAAAAGTAAAAATGTTCTTGAAGATGATTTTGATACAGATGAAGAAGATTTGGACTTTCAAGATCCATCGGCGGAGGATAAGATGGGGGAGCTAAGGAAGAGAGTTAGCTCATTAGCTGGTGGAATGTTTGAGGAGAAGAAGGAGAATATGAGGGAGCAGTTAGTTCAGAGGCTATCTCAATTTTCAGGACCTTCTGATCGTATGAAGGAAATCAACCTGAACAAAGCTATAATAGAAGCACAGACAGCTGAAGAGGTGCTTGAAGTAACAGCTGAGACAATCATGGCTGTTGCTAAAGGTTTAAGTCCATCTCCGTTGTCTCCCTTAAACATTGCTACTGCGCTCCACCGGATTGCCAAGAACATGGAGAAAGTTTCGATGATGAGAACTCGCAGGCTTGCGTTTGCTCGGCAGAGAGAGATGTCGATGCTTGTTGCTCTTGCAATGACGTGCTTACCGGAGTGTTCAGCTCAAGGGATCTCAAATATTTCTTGGGCGTTGTCGAAAATCGGTGGTGAATTGCTTTATCTGACAGAGATGGATAGAGTTGCAGAGGTTGCCACATCTAAAGTGGGAGAGTTCAATTCTCAGAATGTTGCTAATATTGCAGGAGCTTTTGCTTCCATGCGTCATTCTGCTCCAGAGCTCTTTGCTGAGTTGTCAAAGAGAGCGTCTACGATTATCATCACTTTTAAAGGCCAAGAAATTGCTCAACTGTTGTGGTCATTTGCTTCGCTTTACGAGCCAGCTGATCCTTTGCTTGAATCTTTAGATATTGCTTTTAAAGGCAGTGACCAGTTTTGCTTGACGAAAGAAATATCAAACTATGATGAAGTAGCAGATGTTGAAGTAAGCGATGGTGCTTCAGGATCTCCATCACTTAGCTTTAATAGGGACCAGCTTGGAAACATAGCATGGTCTTATGCTGTTCTCGGGCAAGTGGAGCGACCTTTCTTTGCAAATATATGGAATATGTTAACCACTTTGGAAGAGCAAAGGCTATCAGAACAGTATAGGGAAGATGTCATGTTTGCTTCTCAGGTGTATCTTGTGAATCAGTGCTTGAAAGTTGAGTGTCCTCACCTTCAGCTGTCACTTTGTCATGAACTCGAAGAGAAGATAACCCGTGCAGGGAAAACCAAAAGGTTCAATCAGAAAATAACCTCATCTTTTCAGAAAGAAGTTGGACGTCTCCTGATAAGTACAGGGCTTGATTGGGTTAAAGAACATGATGTGGATGGCTACACCGTGGATGTTGCTCTGGTCGAAAAGAAAGTTGCTCTAGAAATCGATGGACCAACTCATTTCTCAAGAAACACTGGTTAGTACCATCAATGTGTTTCTTTATTTATCTTGGTGACTGGAAGAGGAAAACCAAACTCAGTGATCACTTATGATTTTTGCGTCTTTACAGGACTACCATTAGGCCATACAATGCTGAAGCGGCGATATGTTACTGCTGCTGGATGGAAAGTAGTATCATTGTCTCTTCAAGAGGTTGGTTTAAAACGTTTATAACTCCCAAGTATACAAATTGAGTTTACTAGGATGATGCTATGGAATCAAAAGTACACATTGTTCTCCATTTTTTTAATACATGTTTTTGTTCGAGACAAAAAAGCTCACATGTAGAGTTTACAAATCTCAACATGTGTTGACTTTGTTATTTTATTATTTTGTAGTGGGAAGAACATGAAGGCAGTCATGAACAGCTAGATTATCTGAGGGAGATTCTCGACGGCTGCTTATAGAGAAGACAGAGACGAAATACGTAAGGCATTGCATTTTATGGTTGTTAATTACAGTTCTCTGTTCCTTCATGTGTATAGGCTAAAGATTACTATATTATAATGTGATTTATGTTTAGAGCAATAAAAACATAATTATAATCATTTCAAATTATACATCTTCATCACAAGCTTCTGCCAAGCGATAGTTATTTCTTATGCAACAGGAAATATGGAAAATACATTTAGAAGCAAACAATATATCATAGAGGGATACTAGTGCTTGATCTGGGATAACATAGTCCTGACATCTTTGCTGTTGGGCCTCTGTTTCGGATCATCCAAAGTACAGTAACAAGCGATTTTCAGAACCAAAAGCATCTGTTCGTCGAATCCTTGTCCCATCAACTTCGGATCAATCGCAAGGCTTGGATTCTCCGATGTTATTATGTTCCTCATCCACTTTATCAGACTCATCTCGTCTGTATGCTGGAAAAACTCATCTGAAGGAAGCTTTCCGATCACCAGAACCCCAAGAATCACTCCAAAGCTAAAGATGTCACATTTATCTGTGAACTTGAGAGTTTGATGATACTCTGGTGCAATGTATCCAACAGTACCTGCGAGATTCGCTGTTGTCACGTGTGTGACCGCATCAGGCATTGCCTTTGCCAGCCCGAAGTCTGAGATTCTTGCCTCCATGTCATCATCAAGAAGAACATTTGCTGGCTTTAGGTCTCTGTGAATGATTCTTGGGCTATGATCCGTGTGAAGATACTCAAGCCCTGCGGCTATACCTAAAGCAATCTTGTGCCTTGCGGGCCACATTAGCTCTTTGTTTCCAGCTGACACATCGCTTAGTATATCTTGCAAACTCCCATTCTTCAAGTACTCGTAGACGAGGTAGTGACACTCTGGTCTTGGCACGTGTGCTAACAATGGGAGAAGATTCCGGTGCCGGATTTGGCCTACTGTGTTGATCTCTGATCTGATTTGCCTCATTTTCTTGTTCAGAAACTTGGAGTCTTCGTCTGTAAGTTCGTTGGCGTCTTTAGCCGGTTGTATAACTTTCTTCACGGCGATGATCTTCCCGTTGCTTCCTGGTAGCTCCGCTTTAAAGACTTTTCCACAACCTCCTTCTCCAATGACCTCCAGAGAGGCTAAAGCTTCTTCGTTCTCCAAGAAAGCTAAATCTTCAGCTCTCTTGATCAATGGGCTGAATATGGAAGGACCTGATGGTTTTTCTGGTCCTCTTATTGCTCTAAGAATCATTCTGAACATCACCGAGAAGACAAAACCAGAGATTGTTCCGCCTATGCCTCCAACTACGAACCCTAAGATCCACGCCGCTGCTTTCTTCTTTTTGTTCTTCTTCTTCTTCTTCTTTTTCTCTGGCTTTGGAGTTTGCCCTTTTGCTTTCGATGTGGTGGTGTTGTTTGGTTTCTTCGTGGAATTTGAAGATGGAGTTTCAGCAAGAATGTGTCTTGTTTGGTGTGGAGATGTCTGAAGCTTGGTTTTGCTCATAACCGGAACCGGACCTTCCAAAAACCGGTTTCCAGAGAAATCAAAGAACCGGAGGTTGTGGAACGACACAGCTGGCTCCGGGATCTTGCCTGAGAAGAGATTGTTTGCAACGGAGAGGTTCTCAAGATTGCGTAGGTTCTTCAAGAAATTCAAGTTCCCGGAGAGTTTGTTGGAAGAAAGGTCAAGGATTCGAAGACGGACCAAACGAGAGAAGTTTCCCGGAATCTGACCGGAAAATCTGTTGTTTCGAACATCAAGGACTTCCAGTTTCTTACAGTTTAAGACATCCACTGGAAGACCATTGACCAACTGGTTGTTAGACAAAGTGAGTTCCTTGAGCTCCGACAGTTTTCCGATCACCGGCGAAATGGTCCCCGTCAAGCTCCGGGAACGGTAGACAAGCCTCGTGACACGGAGAACGTATTCTTCGGTGTCGGTGGAGAGCCGTCTCTCGCAGAAAACTCCTCCTCGGCCGCACGGGTTGACTCCACTCGACGAAGAAGGTTGACCGTTGACTCCGAGCTCTCTCTCGATGACTTGAAGAGCTTTGAGATCGGAGGAATCGACATCGAGCAACTCTGCTGAGAATACGAAAGAAGAGACAAGAAGAAGGGTGAGAACGGCGAGAATGAGAGGCCGGAGAAAGAGGTCGGCGTTTCCAGTGGGAACAGCCATTTTAATCATTTTTGTTGAAAGAAAGTTTCTTGTTTAGGATGTTGTCGGAGTCTACTCTGGTTATTTATGGTCAGCAACTGACACTAATCTTTAACGTGTTCTAAGGTTTTTTCAATTCTAAATTTTTTGAATTAATACTTTTCAAATATTCCACTGGTTAACTGAATTATTTATTGTTAAACATATGATTGTTAATTTTAAATTAATATTTGTAAAATATATGGTTTGGACTTGGGAGTGTCCTGCTTAAGGGATTTGCATATGTAAAAAACATTTGTGATTATTGCAAATACTTCTGTAAGGTTTTGTACTTTTGTTTGATAAATGTATACTTGCCTACTTGGATACTTTTCCAGGAGATAATAATGTAGAAAATGTGAATATAGCTAGTTGCAATAATAGCCATGTATCGGCGATTAATTCTGTTATTGACTTGACTATGTGAGCGTTGATAAGTCAAAGTCTACTCTGTGGGTTCTACAGTGACTGTGAGCCACCGTTTTCTACAAGTTAGAAATTAGGGGTTCCACATCTTTTTGTTTGTTTGTTTTGCAGTCACTCTCGTTAGCGTTTTACGTCCACAAGTTGTTGTCTGTATTAAGATTCTGAACGGATCGGTGAGAGTGTAATAGGGTTTTTGATTCGGACCGGTGAGAGTGGAATAAGTGGTTTGAAACAGGCAGCAAAGAAGATGGAACGACCGGGTATAATTGTAAAACAAGTAACGAATGAAACATATGTATCTTAAACAGTTATTGAAATGAATCGTGGGTAATTTGAGAATTGAAACCTGAGAGGAGACGAAGAGAATGATGGAGCCATGTCCACGGCTCCTTTCTTTTCGGGCAAAAGCTGCCTGAAAAATCACATTGAGCTTCTCATAAAATCCATCATCTGATATACAAAAGATGATTCTAAAAGGAAACCAACAAAGAGTTCCTAGTATATGGTAACAGAAACATTTTATCCAAAGTTTGTTGTTCCGTTAGAGCATCTCCAACCCACCATCAAATCTTCCCTCAAACACCATTTTAGTGTGAAATTCATCTCCAACCCATCCTTATAATTGACACTAAAATGAGGGAACACTATTTTTTCCCTCATTTATAGTGTAACCTTATTTCTTCCCTTATTTTGATGTTGATCTTTTTTATTTGCATATTGATCCTTCAAATTTGGTTTCTTTTATTTCTAACTTAAATAAATTATAAATTTCATATTTGTTTTCTATTTTTTCTTAGAATTAATCATAAACATTATTTTAGAAAAATGACATGATTTATATTATACAAATGGATTAAAATTCAGTTTTATCCATTACAAAGTAAATAATAGATAACTCTAGAAAAGTATATAAATGAGAAATTATTGAACTTTTTTGTATCTTTAATGAAGTAATGTAATTACTTTGTATATAATAGTTTAATTTAAATAATATACTAAGTTATGGATTTTTTTATAAAGAATAAAATAAGTGGGGTTAATTTGTAAAACTTATAAAATAAAAGGTTTTTGCAATAAATTTAGATTTAGAATATTCCAGAATATTCCTTTTTAGTGTGAAAAATAAGGGAATACATTGGAGAGAAACACAACACTATTATAAGGGAACACTAAAAATAATGGAGAAAATGATGGAATACATTGGAGATGGTCTTACAAGTTACAACTTAATAAACTTAAAAAAAAAAAAAAATACATGTTTACCACTTTTTGAACTCAAAATAATGACGGTACAAAATTTTGTATCGCTAACTCTTTATGGTTTTGTTTGTACTTCTTCGTTACAGCTATAGGTTGCTGTATAATTTCTGCCGCACCAATATAGATTTACTGATCAAAAACTTTAACAATGTAAGATTTCACAATTGCAAACTAAATACTTCCAATTTTCAACTCCCAATGTTTTTTTTTTTGTAAAACCAATAAAAAAACAAACTTAACGCAAACAAAATACTTTCAAAGTCGTCATCATTTCTTCCATGAAAATATATGAAATTATTAATCAAACCTGCTATCATTTCTTCCATGAAGTCAGAAGTTTTAATCAATTCGAATCATTATCTTGCTGATGTTTCCTTACCGCGGTAAAAATCACTAATCGAATTTTTCAATCTAAAAAACACGGTAGCCAATTATCAAACCAAAGTGAAATACCGCATCTCAAACCGAGATGAACCGGTGCATCCCACTACAGTTGAACAGTTCAACTTCCCGGTTCAAGCTAACTAGCAACGTCGTCGTATGTACGACTGGCACTTCCTCCGCCGTATCACGCTTGACTTTACATTAGACTTGAGTTTCTCTTCGATCGACGGCAGAATCTTCAAGACGAAGTGAGAACTGTGAGATTAAGAATCCGAAAATGGAGAATCGAGAAGATCTTAATTCGATTCTTCCGTTCCTCCCGCTTGTGATTCGTTCGTCGTCGCTGTATTGGCCGCCGCGCGTGGTGGAGGCGCTAAAGGCAATGTCTGAAGGACCTTCTCACAGCCGAGTTGACTCGGGAGAAGTTCTGTGGCAAGCTATTTCCGATATGAGGCAATCGCTTTCTTTGTCAACTCGGCTCCTCGCTCCCTCTGCTTCTCATGGCTACGCCCTTTTCTTCGACGAAGTGATTATTCCCTTTCCTTTCCCTCGCTTCTCAATTTTGGTTTCGATTAAATTTCTGTGATCTGTTTCCTGGCAAATCAAAATTTCCGGTGATGAATTGAGGAGTGCAATGAAGTTTTTCTTCTTAACATTTGCAGCTGAGTCATGAGAAAGAATCAAAGAGGTGTTTCAATGAGATTATCCCGGCATTGGCAGGGTTACTCCTTCGATTTCCATCTCTATTAGAAGCGCACTATCACAATGCGGATACTATCGTTACTGGAATCAAAACAGGTCTTCGCTTGTTACATCCTCAACAAGCTGGCATAGTTTTTCTTAGCCAGGTATTGATGCAAAGTGCTATTTCCTAATCCTAACGTAGCAGTCAAAGGTGCTTTGGTGGATTACATGGTTCATTTGTCAGATTTTCTAGGTTAGAGGGTATTGCAACATGTATTCGGAAGAAGATGTAGTGTGTGTCTCTATGGATTTATCACTTCCCTTAACATGTCCACTACGGTTTCAACTTTGCAGGAGTTGATTGGAGCTCTTCTTGCGTGCGCTTTCTTTTGTTTGTTTCCAGTTGCTAATAGAGGTGCAAAAGACCTTCCAGTCATCAACTTTGATAATTTGTTTGCGTATGTGATCTTTCGCTTTGTCGTCTTAACTTGGGTTACGTGTAGATGCAGTTCGACAACAGAGTTTCTTTTGCTTTTCAGGAGCCTATATGAAAGCTATAGTGAAAGTCATGAAAGCAAGATAAGGTGTATTATGCATTACTTTGAAAGGGTGTGCTCCTGTTTACCTACTGGGACCGTTTCATTTGAACGCAAGGTTCTTCCAGCTGTATACCACAATTCCTTAACCACTGCTCCTGAGGCTGATTTTTGGAGCAAGTCTGACAGTTCCCTTTGCGCTTTTAAGGTAACATGAACAGGGTTGTGGGGTTCCTTACTTTGCACCACGATATTTGCAAATGCTTGTACATTATCTTTTTTGGGACAACTTTTATTGTTATAGGTTCACTCTTCTGGGTTAATAGAAGATCAATCTAACAATGCTCTGGAAGTGGACTTTGCGAACAAGTATCTTGGAGGTGGTGCCCTAAATAGGGGGTGCGTACAGGTTTGAGACTCATATTGCACATCAGATTTCAGAAGCATTCATGATTCTGGAGTTCCTTTTTTTGGTCTAAAAGATCTACTGCATATCAATCGCTTGGGATTTTCTCGACTTTATATTGGATTATTATGCAGGAGGAGATACGCTTCATGATCAACCCGGAATTAATCGCTGGCATGCTTTTCCTGCCTCGCATGGATGACAATGAAGCTATAGGAATAGTTGGTGCAGAAAGATTTTCATGTTACACAGGGTGAGATTTGGTAATTTTGTAGCATTGTTCTATGTTTACGTAATACTGGCTGTATTAGTTTCGGTATTTGGATACTTCTATGGACCACTTGGCCTGTGACATGTCAGTCTATACAAATCCTGATTGAAGCACGTTGAAAATTAATAAAAGAGGTGTGCAACTAAATTATAGATCATAAATATGGGTAATAGTTATGTTTTTACTGACGTAGTGGCCAATAGTTGGCATCTGGATCATCAAGATTTAGAACAATGTTTGATTCTTTATAGTTACTTTACTTACCCTTATCTTCTATAATTTTTTTTTCTGCTGTAGGTATGCATCTTCATTTCGATTTGCTGGTGACTACATTGACAAAAAGGCAATGGATCCTTTCAAAAGGCGAAGAACCAGAATTGTTGCAATAGATGCATTTTGTGCCTCGAAAATGAAACACTTTAGAGATATATCCCTTTTGCGGTATGTGAAACCTTCTTTTAGGGATCTAAAATTTGTGTTTAGTTTACATTTTCTCACTCTTTCGTTTTTTTTTTCAGTGAAATCAACAAAGCTCTATGTGGCTTTTTAAATCATAGAAAATCTTGGCAGAACCAGAATATATTCATAGATAAAGGAGATGATGAAGTTCAGCTTGCTAGGAACGACAAAGATTCTGGTCTTTTGCATACAGAAACTACTGCGGTTGGAATTTTTGCTACGAATCTGTAGTAACCTTTTTCATTAGTATTTTTGAAAAATTAAAGGTCTAAACTCTTTTGTTATTGTCTACACATTCTGGTACAGTCACACGGAGCTCCATTAAATGATGTCGAGGCAGGTAGAGACGAGCCTGCTAGCAATTTTGTCAGAGATTTTTACGTGGAAGGAGCCGATTGCATGGATCATGAAGATGATGGTGTCGCGACTGGGAATTGGGGATGTGGTGTTTTTGGAGGAGACCCAGAGTTAAAGGCTATGATCCAGTGGCTCGCTGCTTCCCAGGTGCACTTTCTCATCATAATTATAACTTTCCTGGATGGTACAAGTTGAGTAACAATATGCGATAAGAAGAAACATTAGATCTCATCTCTCTGAAACCACGAACTATGTGTGTTTGGACTTTAAGAAGCAATGTCACTTATGAGTCTTGACTAATATTTTCCATTGGTTTGGACAATGAGATATATAGCGGTTATCATTTGACGCTTCTTTCCTAACTTGGTCATGACTAAATTCTAGGCTCGGAGACCATTTATATCATACTACACGTTTGGAGTGCGGTCCCTCGAAAACGTAGATCAGGTAACCTCTTTTGCTCTTTAAAACTCCACGGTTGTGGAAGCTCTTTAGAATTCCACTGGCATTTACTAAGAATTGGATCTGTAGAATGCGGAATAGAGCATCTGTTGTGAACTTTTCATTGATTTTGCAACTGATACAACATCTTACAAGGACAGGTGACCAAGTGGATTCTTTCCCATGAATGGACCGTTGGAGATCTCTGGAACATGGTGCTAGAATATTCTGCTCAAAGGCTGTACAAGCAAACAAATCTTGGCTTCTTCTCTTGGCTACTTCCATCTCTAGCTAACACCAATGAAGCAAACAAATTTGCAGAGTCAAGGCCGCCTTGACTCTGCAAATTCAACTTGATCAAGTTGTTTGCTGCATCTCGATGCTGTATCTGTGCGTTTGCCCACATAGATATGTGAAAAGTGATTATTTTCAACTTACAACCATGATAACGTTGTCTTTTCACCAGTTCTTGATCCTCAAGCATGACTCATTTAGGTGCACTAGTCATGGTGTATTCTGGTTTTGGTCAATTGTTTGAATCAGTCTATATATAAATGAAACAAGTTCTCTTGTCTGGTTATGCTGAATTTTCCCGGTCACAAACATTTGACGTAGATTAAATGATTGGACTTGGTCTCTAAGGAAAACGTGTTCCTGTTTGACTTTGGTGGCATCTGTTATAAAGAAAAAAAAGTGGGCCCTTGTTTCTACTTTTTCAAGCTAGTTACCAAATTAAATGATGCAGACAACATCAAATATCGTTTTCTTTTCCTTAATCCTTTGCAGTCTTTTATCTTCTGCTTTGTAAACCTCTTTCAGGAAATCAGATAAGGCAACAAGGATGGAGAAGAGGGCAGATCTTAGGTCACTTCTTCAGTATTTGCCTCTTGTGGCTCAGTCTTCATCTCTTGTCTGGCCACGTGCTGTTGAACAAGAGCTCCAAACAATGTCTAGGGGACCGAACAAGTCAATGGTCAACTCTGGAGAGAATCTTGCCTTGCATATCACGAATATGCGCAAATCCCTCTCCTTGGAGGCATCTGATCTCGCTCCCAATCCACTACGAGGGTATGCTGTTTTCTTTGACAAGGTAACAATTCTTCTATCTTTTCATCTCTCTTCTTGGTTGTTTGTGTTTCTTTTTTTCATTGCGTCTCTAAATGTGAAACTACTGCTGAACAATTAGCATGGGACATTAAGAAATGGCAAGGACTCGTTAAGGACTCACAGACGACTGTTTTATTCTGATGCAGAAAATTTCCAGAGAAGAATCAGCTAAGTTTTTTGGTGAGGTGGTTCCTGCGTTGTGCGGATTACTTCTCCAGTTACCTTCATTGTTAGAAACGCATTATCAGAAGGCAGACAATGTTCTTGGTGGAATTACGTCCGGGCTTCGTCTATTAGGCCCTCAAGAAGCTGGCATTGTGTTTCTAAGCCAGGTATACTTTCTGAGACCAACCATAAATATGTGTTTGGTTGCACTGAATTAGTGTTAATATAGTTAATTTTGTAGTGATCGTTAGAGGTGAAGTTGCTTGATCTTTGCCTTCAAGCTTTCATTCGTCTCTTCTTCCTTTGTTTTTCACAGCTCAGTATATTTGCTGTCTTTTGCAGGAGTTGATTGCAGCTCTTCTTGCATGTTCCTTCTTTTGTTTGTTCCCTGAAGTCAACAGACGATCAAAGCATCTTCAAAAAATCAACTTTGATGAACTATTCTCGTATGTGGCTCGGTTCTTATCCTTACAACTTACAACTATATTCCCCGTAGTTACAAATCCTACTTGTGTTTTTTAAGGTTTCCGTCTATGAGTCACAGCACGAAGGAGGAAAACAAAATAAGATGCCTTATCAATTACTTTGAAAGAATTTGTCGATGTATGCCCACCGGCTTCGTTTCGTTCGAGAGGAAAGTTCTTCCACTAGAATACAATCCTCAATATGTTTCTTATCCTGAGCAAGATTACTGGGCCAAATCCAGCACCCCGCTCTGCTCCGTTGAGGTAACATTAAAACAATCTTAATTAAGCCTTCTTCGCTGTTGTGAGAATGCTTTAGGCTATCATCCTCTTGATCCATTTTGTATTGGATTAGATTCATACCTCAGGAGCTATAGAAGATCAAAGCGGTGAAGCTCTTGAAGTGGATTTTGCAGATGAGTATTTTGGAGGCCTTACTCTGAGTTATGATACTCTACAGGTCTGACTCTTCTTGCAACCTCTACCATCTTATCCACTGAATAAGTTTGTTTATGTACTTGTTTCAAGTTTTTCTTTAATAATGATCTGCTGAACATATCATAATGTCTTCCTATGTAGGAAGAAATAAGGTTTGTGATCAATCCAGAACTTATCGCTGGGATGTTCTTCTTGCCTCGTATGGATGCAAATGAAGCTATTGAGATTGTTGGCATTGAAAGATTTTCACGTTACACAGGGTAAGTAGTAAGAACCAGTGAGTTGAAGTAGATGTTAAGCTTATTATATTAGTCTTCAAGAAATCCAACACATGGAGGCGCCAATTAGGTATGGACCTTCATTCCAATACGCTGGCGATTACACAGACGAGAAGGATTTCGATACTTTGAGGAGGCGAAAAACGAGAGTCATAGCTATAGATGCCATGCCTAACCCAGGAAGTACACAGTACAAACCTGATTCCCTCCTTCGGTAATCAAAACTTGCCTTATTCATACGTTCTTTCTTTTTATACAGTTTTAAGGTTTGTGACTTGCTCATTGACTCCTATTGTTTCTATAGAGAGGTTAACAAGGCTTTTAGCGGATACCTGCATCAATGTAAATATCAAATTGATGCAGACTCTAACTATACTCACCCTGAGGCATCATCTTCGGTAAGAACATCACTTTTGCTCGTACTTGTTAAGTTTTTTTTCCCTGACTTTACTAAGATTAAATCTGTTCTGGTATAGCGGCCTAATTCTCTTCCATCAGCTACGGCGAGCCAAGTTATAGAAAGCTCTCAGAGATTGTGTATCGATCATGAAGAGAAGATCGGTGTAGCTACAGGTAATTGGGGTTGCGGTGTGTTTGGAGGCGATCCAGAACTAAAGATCATGCTTCAGTGGCTTGCCATTTCACAGGTACGCTTCTCTGTTTTCTTCAATTGCTCCTGCAAACAAACTATCAGCATTCCATTTAAAAGCAAAAACGCTCTCAATCTACTTTCTCCAGTCGGGAAGACCCTTGATGTCATACTACACATTTGGACTCCAAGCCCTGCAAAATGTCAATCAGGTTATTAGAATCTTACTCGACTCGTTGAAACTACATCACTGTTTCAAGACCTCTGAAAGCGTATTATGTTATATGCTTTTCAGGTGATCGAAAAGGTCGCATTGCAAGAATTGACTGTAGAGTATTCTGCAGAGAGGCTCAGCGGAAGAACAAAGCTTGGCTTCTTCTCTTGGCTCATAGCCTCACTTTCTACTTAGAAAACCAATCAAGTCAAAGTTTTATACTCTTTGCTGAATAATGTGAGATCCATATCTGATACCTCTGTCTGTTTCTGAAACCTGCAATCTATCCAATAAATGTTGTATCGTAATTACTTTGAAATTATCTGATTATCTGAATGAGATCTTAGCTTTCCTTGTGCAATTGGTCAATTGGTCTATTTATCTGCTTAAAGTATTTACTCAAAGACATAATCAAACCAGTAACTGTTATTTGAGGACGAGTACGAAATAAAGCCAGATGGAAACAAAACCATATATTATCATCCATGTCAAACCTTTTAAGAAAGCTAACAAGCTAATGTCATGAATGAATCTCAACAAATTCGGAATAAACAGACAAAAAAAGCAAAAAGAATAATGAGTCGCATAGCAGAGCTGTTTTGGCCGGAACTTTGAGTTACAACCGGAGCTCCAGATCCAGATCCTCGTCAGAGTGTGGTGAAGTCCAGCTAATTGTCTCTTGTACAGCCTCCATAGGAGCCGTCTCCACCGCCATCCAGTTGAATTCTCCGGACTCTCTAGTCGTCTCAGGAACCGGAACTCGGCAAGTCCAGCTAATTGTCTCTTGTACAGCCTCCATAGGAGCAATCTCCACCGCCATCCAGTTGATTTCTCCGGAATCTCTAGTCGGCTTAGGAACCGGAACACGACCAGTCCTCCTTCTCTTTGGAAAGTTAACAAACCTCCTGTTACTCTCTTCTTCAGCCTCAAGACTAGCTTCACGTCCAAATATCACGTCAAAATCTCTAGTAACAACTGAAGCCACGGGTGAAGAAGAAGCTGCATCTGTAGCTTGAGCCAGAGGTTGAGCCACAACCCGATCTTGATCTGCAGCTAGAGCCAGAGCTTGAGGCTGCGGAGGAGGAACGAGAGCTAAGTAGAGCCTGCCTTTGGAGTGGAAGGACCAGAGGTGAATCCTCTGGTTTACCTGTAACCGGTTATGGCGAAAGACCTTGGTCCAACCGGTAACCAAGACGTAGTTGCAACTGTTCTTCATATCCCATCTCCTGAGGTTAAGATTCCACTTTCGGCGATTAGAATCGACCAAGATCACATCCACTCCCGTCAGACGCTTCTTGTTGAAATGGTCATCTATGTTTCTCTGCTCTTCCTCGCTCAAGAAGTCCATCTCCGCCATCTGGTTCCATGGAATCAAGAGACGCGTTAGGTTTGTCGCGAGATCACTCTTCATCAGATCCTTTTCGATGACGAGCTTCGCGTCCACACCGTCCTCTTCTCTCATTAGGTTAACCAGCCACTCCGGCGTCTCCCCCCTCTCTCTTCTGATGACCGGCTGTCTAACCGGCGGCTTTCTTTTAACCGGCGGTTTTAATTCTCTAATCGGCACTGCTCTGATCGGGACCACCGCAAGACGCTTCTCGGACTCTACGGAGGACAAACTTGACGAAGAAGAAGTAGAAGAAGAGGAAGCGTGATCAAGACGGTTAGGGTTTTCTTGACTCTCGCGGCGCTCCATAGTCTTTCGTTTTCCCAGTAAAGATCTCGCGGCTTCCCCAGTTACGCAATCGATCAAGAATCTTTTTCTCTGTTCTTCTTCTTCTTCACGTCTCGTCGCTCTTGTTTCTTCGTCACGGAAAGCGACAAGCAACCTCGCTAAAAGATCAAACGTTCTCCTTTCTCTCATCAAACCCTCGCGTTGATCATCATCGTCTCTCATCATCGTCGCCATCGAAAAAAGTAAAGCTTTTTCTTTTTTTGGTTTACGGCAATGAAAGTCGAAAACAATTAGGAAATAGAGAAGAGAGAGGCTGAGAGTTGTGAGGGTTTGTGTTATTGTGTAAGTAGGACTGCTTAAATAGATTTTGATTTGACTCAAGTCCTTTTCCTATTTAAACTGTAAATCTTTACTAAACTTTCCTTTTTTTAATTTGTTTAGTGAAGATAACTCTAATCACAAATCTGTAAAAGATTGCCTCTTTTTCCTTTTTTATAAATCCGTGTTCTTATTGGTTGAGGTTAATTCTGCGGTAACAAAAATAAATATATTTCAACATAATTAGAAAGTCTCGGAAGCTTCTTCAGTCCGTTGGGGGAAAAGGAAAAGGAAAATTCCCTAGTCAACTAAAAGTCCACGCGAGGCACTCCCAGATTCTTGGGGTACGAAAAACAACGGTTCACTGTAACATTAAACCTCGCATGACGTGTCATTTTCTTATTGGTAAAAATTGTTCTGACATTAATGAACGAGTAAAACGGGGTTTTTAGCGTTTAACTAGCCAGTGTAGATAATTTTTAGTGTTTGCGATTGCGAATTTGCGATCATCCGGAATTTATCGCCGGCATGATCTTCTTGCCTTGTATGGATGCAAATGTTTTGAGAACATCGAATCTGCTCGTACATGGATTTAGCATACTTGTTAACGTTTTTTTCGTAACTTTACCAAGATTACGTACATTTGTTGTGTATAGCAAATTAGCAAGGTTGTAGAAAGCTTTTGAAGGCGGTGTATCAATCATGAAGAGAAAATCGGTATAGTTACATGGCATCGGTCTGGTTGCGGTGTGTTTGAGGCAATGCATAACTAAATATGCTTCATTAATGATTCGTCATTTCAAAGGTACGCTTCTCTGATTTCATCATTTTGTTTTTCTTGCGGAACACACAAGTATCATTCCATTGAACTGCGAAAACTCTCTCAATCTACTTTCTCCAGCCGGGAAGACCCTTCATGTCATACTACACATTTGGCCTCCAAGCTCTTAAAAATCTCAATCAGGTTATTAGAATCTTACTTCGCTGAAACTTCTTCCTCTCATTTCTTTAAGATCTTAAAGAAAAATTATATTCATATATAATATATGCTTTGCAGGTGACTGAAAGGGTCGCATTGCAAAAATTGATTGAAAGAGAGCTGTGGAGTAAGGTAGTTGAGTATTCTTCAGTGAAGTTCAGTAGAACTGTAGAAGAACAAGGTTTGGCTTCTTCCTGTGGCTCATAGCAGCCTCACACTCTGCTTGCTTAAAGGTCCAAACTGAGTCAAAGTTTTATAGTAATATACTACTATTTTCCAAGTTCTATGAGATCCATTAATTTCTCTGTCGTTTTCTGACACCTGAAGTCTCTTTATTACCCATTTCATGTTGTCTCTTACTAGTACGTTTCAGTTTGCCTGATGTATATCCTTGTTTCCATATGCTTAACAGGTAATCAAACCGGTTTTATGTGTTTCCCGCAAGGAATCATATGATAAAAAGACGGCTTGTAATAAAAGCTTTCGAAAACTAACATTAGTATCATTAAAGAAGCTAACGAGGTATCTAAATGAATCTAAATAACACCTAAGAAGAATAAAAAATAAAGAATAAAAACACCAAAACAAAAAACAAAACAAAAAAACACCAGAATCATAGTTTAATTCAACCGGCGCAGGCCTTCCAACTTCTTCAACTCTGCTTCTGCCACGGCACATAAAATATTAAACGGACTCATATTAGAACCCACTCCAGAAGATCTATTCACATTATCTAAATCCTCGTTTATGCTTTGCCCGATGTTGCCAGAGTCTCTAGTTGGAGCAGGAGCTGGGACAGGAACTTGAGTGCTTCTGATTCTCATATCTGCCTCAGCCACTGCAGCCAACATGAGTAGATTAGAAGCCATCTCCTCATCCACTTCAGGAGATCTACTGACATAATCTAAATCCTCGTCTATGCTTTGGCCGACGTTGCTAGAGTCTCTAGTTGGAGCTGGAGCTGGGACCTCAACTCTAGTGCCTCTCCTTCTTCTTGGAAAGTCAACAAATATCCTCCTGCGACTCTCCTCATCAACCTCTAGACTAGCGTCAACTATATATAGCTCGTCAGAGTTTCTAGTTACAACTGGAGCCTGAGCTGAAGATGAAGCTGCATCTAGAACTGGTTCCAGATCTTGAGCCATAGCCGGAGCTGGAATCGTAACCGGACCCGGAGCTGGGGCTGGAGCTTGAGCAGGAGGAACGAGAGCAAAATAGAGCCTGCCTCGGGAGCGGAAGGACCAGAGGTGAATCCTCTGGTTTAACCTTAGCCTGTTATGGAGACAGACCTTCCTCCAACCGGTTATCAAGACGTAATTGGAACTGCTCTTCATATCCCATCTCCTGAGGTTAAGATTCCATTTTCCACCATTAGAATCCACCAAGATCACATCCACTCCCGTCAGGCGCCTCCTGTTGAAATGGTCATCTATGATTATTTGCTCTGCCTCGGTCAAGAAGTCCATCTCCGCCATTTGGTTCCATGGAATCAAGAGACGTGTTAGGTTTGTCGCGAGATCACTCTTCCTAAGATCCTTTTCAATGATGAGCTTCGCATCCACACCATTCTCTTCTCTCATTAGGTTAACCAGCCATTCCGGCTTCACCCTCTCTCTTATGACCGGCTGTCTAACCGCCTCTCTTCTGACCGGCACTCTTATGACCGGTTTTATCTCTCTAACCGGTTCTGCTCTGGTCGGTTCGTTGGGAACCACAAGACGCCTCTTGGACTCAAGTGTGGAGAAACTTGGAGAAGAAGCATCAACCTTTCGTTTGCGCAAGCGAGAGAGCTCTGTTGCTCTACTTATCTCCTCCTCTTCTTCTTCTTCTTCTTCTCGTATCGCTATTGTTTCGTCATTAACATAAGCTGAGAGAAGCAACCTCGCCAAAAGATCAGACGTTCTTCTCTCTCTCAGCAAACCCTCGCGTTGATCATCATCATCGCTCACCGTCGTCATCGAAAAGTAGAGAGGCAGGCTAGGAGGGTTTAGTAGGACTGCTTAAATAGAAACTTTGATTTACCACAGACCTTTTCCTATACGGACACAATGAGACTAAATATTTACTAAATCATTATTATATTAATTTTTATTTTGTTTAGTGAAGATAAATATTGATTTTGCCGGTTTCCTTGTGAAATTCTTGTTTATCTTGTATTCCTATAGGTTGTTTTTAAACCAGAAATATTGCACCGCCTTGATTTTCAACATAATGAGTGATTGTCTATCCTAAATACACTCGGGACTGCACTACCTGATTTTTTTTTTTCGTTTAGGCTTTGTACTGCACTACCTGATTCTCGAGGAAAATAAAAAGAACAATATATTAAAACTGGGGTTTATCTGATGTTAAAAAAAGAAAGAAAAAAAAAACTCTACAATTCGTACCTTAATTATTAAATCATAACATAGAAAGAAAACCCACTGGCAAATTGACCTAACAAACCTTTATAAAAAATTATTAAATCATCATAACATAGAAATAAAACCAAAAAAGAAAAACCAAAACAAAAGGTCTTGTACGAGTGTGAAGTATCCACACTATGGAAACAGTTGTCTTCATTCTCTGCACAATGTGTGGTTGGTTATGTATTGGTGAACACGATATCACTCATCTGTTCGTTCTAATTCCTCTGTTGTCTCCTATATTAAATTTGTGTGAATAATACAATGAAATCACATTTGACTAATCAATTCAGCATGGTGGAATTCATCTGCTTAATCCTCTCCACGTTTCTTGATCCGCAAGCAAGGATATAATAAACTAATCTCTTTAGTCAAAGGTGTTTTAGTTTAATCAATCAGAGTGGTGGAGCTGTAGAAACTTTATATATTTGTCTATGTTGTGTATTCTATTCTCATCTTTCAGAAGAAACCTACAACCTTCACCTTGAAGAAGCAAGAGAGAACAGAGCAATGGAGAAAAGGGAAGATCTTGAGACTATTTTACCATACTTATCTCTAGTGGTTAAGGATTCGTCTCTTTCTTGGTCATCGCCGCGCGTGGTGGAAATTTTAGAAGCTATGGCCAAAGGACCGAGTCACAGCCGAGTCGTCTCGGGACAAACTCTGTCAGATTCCATCTCTGAGATGAGACAATCTCTCTCTTTGACTTCTCATCTTTCTTGTTCAGCACGTCAAGGATACGCTCTCTTCTTCGACGAGGTAGCAACAAAATAAAAACAAAAAAAAAAAATCAAAAGTTTTTCCGAATTTTTCAGATTGATTGAGTGAATAATGTAATTGGTTTGGTGCAGAGAATGTCAAAAGAAGAATCAAGCAAATGGTTTAACGATGTTTTGCCTGCAATGGCTTGTCTTATTTTGAGGTTTCCAGCTCTCTTGGAATTGCATTATTTGAATTCAGAGAATGTAATCAATGGAACCAAGACCGGTCTTCGTGTCTTAGGCCCCAAGAAATCTGGCATGGTGTTCCTCAGTCAGGTTTATATCTTCCAAATCCAAACACTTCTGATGCAAATTCTCAATTTAGCAAGAGAGGTTTGAAAAGTGTTTTTCTTTTTGGCTAATGGCAGGAACTTATAGGAGCATTGCTTGCATGTTCTTTCTTCTGTTTGTTTCCTGTTGACAATAGAGGCTCAAATTGTCTTCCAAACATCAATTTCGATAAACTATTCGGGTATATATATATATATATATATTATCAAACAACAAATCACATATACATAAAATTAAGATTCAAGATCTTCACATTTTGCACCCAAAAAAAAGTTTCAAGATCTAGACGTTGACCTTTTGCAGAAGCCTAATCAACACGGCACAAAACGAACATCTGGAGAACAAGATCAAGTGCATAATTCATTACTTCAAGAGGCTATCTTCATGTATCCCTCCTGGATTCGTCTCATTCGAACGGAAGATTCTCTCTCTAGAACAAGATTCTACTTGTCTCGAAGCTTGTCCTGATGCAAGCTTTTGGAGCACATCTACCCTCAGTCTCTGCCCTGTTGAGGTAATTCAATTAACCAGATCAGTATCTATTGTCTCTCTGTAAAAACATTTTATGGTCAGTTTACAGTTTAGTATCGTATAGGTTCATACTTCTGGTTTAATCGAGGATCAAAGCGTTGAGGCTCTTGAAGTTGACTTTGCCAACAAGTACTTAGGAGGCGGTGCTCTTCGCAAGGGATGTGTCCAAGTCTGTAAAATGTAACCTAAATCCTTTTGATACTGTGAACAATTCTTCTCTGATGTGAATGATTTCATGAAAACATACAGGAAGAAATTAGATTCATGATAAATCCAGAATTGATCGCTGGTATGCTCTTCTTACCTGCCATGGAAGTTACTGAAGCCATTGAAGTTGTTGGTGCTGAAAGATTCTCTCACTACACAGGGTGGTTACAAAAGTTCTTTGAGTTATATATATACACAGAGACATTAAAATGTGATTGTGAAATGCTTTTACTTATGTTAAAAACTGGTTTCTACATTCTGTAGATATTCATCTTCGTTTCGGTTTTCCGGTGATTACATCGACACAAAGGAGATAGATGTTTTCGGAAGGCGAAAAACAAGAATCATCGCCATAGATGCTCTACGTCATCCAGGAATGTCCCAGTACAAACCTGAATGCCTCCTCCGGTAAAACTGAATCAGATCTTTACTTATTGTTAACTTGTCTTGTAATCAAATTGTTTCTAAACATCTTGTTTCTAATCCTTTCTTCTTCAGGGAGACCAATAAGGCTTTCTCTGGTTTCCTTCATGTCTGCAAGAACCAAAGCAACGGACAATGCACAGATCATGAAGAAGGAGTTGGTGTTGCTACAGGGAATTGGGGATGTGGTGCTTATGGTGGAGATCCTGAGATCAAATCTCTTCTTCAATGGATTGCTGTTTCACAGGTCAATATCTTAAACCATTTCTCTCCGTTCAATGGCTGTTTATTTTTGGCTCACAACATTACATTTTTCTTCAGGCAAGAAGACCTTTCATGTCTTACTACACTTTTGGATTCGAAGCAGTCCATAACCTAAATCAGGTTTCGTTTTTCCTCATTGCTATACAAATTACAAAACAGAGCAATGTTCTGTGCAGACTAATATCCAGTTTTGGTTACTACAGGTAACAGAATTGGTTGTATCTAAAGGATGGTCAGTGGGAGATCTATGGAAGAAACTGGTCGAATATTCGAACCAGAGGTTAACAGGCAACAAGAAAAGAAGAGAGCCTAAACTTGGATTATTTGATTGGCTTATTTCGATCATATCTGCTCAAAAGCATTGAGTCATTGACTCAGAACATTTGCTGTTAACTTTTATTGCAACAAAACTCAATCTGATTTCAGAAACACATATAATTTGTATCTTCCGAGTGAAGTTTATATATAAATGTGGGGAAATATTCAAACAAAGGCCACCACTGTTTTGTAGATTTCTCGAGGAGGCTATTTGAGGTTTAGTTAGTTATGTTGAATGCTGTCTTCATTCTCTGCACAACGTGTGGTAACGTATTGAGGTTGTCCTCAATGGATTTGTGGACGCAACTTTCCATCTCGTTAACCGCTTCAGGCCTTATCTTCTGGAGCTTTGCAGCTTCAAATTTGTCTTGACACACCATTAAAGATCTGTTCAGTCTTTCCTAATACATTCGGCCAACAAAGATGTATATATAGATGCAGCATCAGTTATCATCTTTCATAATCACCAAACATTTTTGTATCTCTCTTTTCTTGTGGAAGGAAAGTACCTGAAACTGAGCCATTTCGTTCTCAAAATGCTGTTGAGATTTGACAACGGGAACACTGCAGTACTCAACGCAGTTACTTATCTCCTCTTGGTTTCTACTTCTGTCAAAGCACTCATATGCACATTTGAAGTAAGCTTGCTGCAACAAATTGAAACAGTTGTTGTTGGGGTTGATTAGTTTTGGTTTACTGGATCACATAACTCAATACAGCAATTAACAACCAAGAAAACAAATGGTGAAAAAAGTAACACTCAAATTTCTGAAGACCAATGTAGAACGAACCAGAGCAATATATAGACAGTTTCATGAACCTGATCCACAGTCTCTAAAGACAAATATAAGAACGAAAACCGAGCAAGATTTTCATGAACCTGAATAATATAGTCGTAGAGATATCAAACTCAATACATCAAAAAGTTTACTTTCCAAGAACTACCACGAGAGACGACTTCTTGAAACTATGGAGATTGTATCAAAACGAATAAAGATTTTATTTTCAGAAGCTAAACATTGCTAAATTGATAAATAAGAAAGCCTAAGAGACACAATATGAAGGATGCGACATCAATTGGGACGTTGATGAGCTCGAAACGCAAGACATGCAAGAAAACACAAACCTGCAGGGTGAAATTGATGTGATCTTGGACAGGAGAAAGCTGAGCCTGAGCAGCTACATTAACTTCTTCGAGCTTTCTTTGAAGCCTCTCCGATACAATTTGCTCCTCCGCTGCAGCTATGTGTTCCATCGTCTCTCTCTCTCTCTCTCTCTCTCTCTCTCTTCGTCTCCTTCTCCTCCGGTGAGCGGAATTTTGATTTTAAGAGCTTAGGGTTTAGCTAAAGCCGCAAACCAACCGGGTTTTCACAATGTTGGGCCGGGTTTCTCTTAACCGGTCTTCTATCCCGTCAGAAAAAAATGGCTTCATTAACCGACATAAACCGGAAACATAATCAATTACTAATCAATCGGTTTCAGATAACCAGCAAAAACTCGACATGTGTTCTTAGACTAGAGAGCTTAATCTAATTTTCTTTCCAGCAAGTTAAACTTTTGCATTAGAATCAATTATATTACGAATGTAGACAAATTATACAAAGTCCAAATAATGGTGATCAAGCAGTAAAATAACAGTAACAGCCATTGTCTCCATAAGTTTTATGTTATCATCAGACTTTAAACGTTTTGGCCTGTCTTCATTAGATTCTTGAGACAGAGAGATTTTAAAAGTGGTGGTGGTGGTGGTGGTGGATTCGATCATCGAAAGGGTGAATTAGACTTGAGAGTGAAAGCAGGAGATGTCGGAGTATTGAGAGGAGCCCAGATATCAGCACCATTGGTTTGAGCAACCCCTAATGTACACTCCATTGGGACAAGACATAACCCTCTGCTTCTTAAGCTGCACTCTTCCATCTCCTCCTGCGTAGCGGTGGGTGTTGTTTGCAGATATGGAGCGCTTAGAACCTGTACAGGCAACAAGCAAAGTCATTGTTGGATCGGAAGAAGAGACAAAAGAAACATGCTTTGGATTAAAGCAGAGCAGACCTTGACTTGTTCTTGAAGAAACTGTATGTACTGCATCGTCTCTAGAAGAACTGATGCAGTGTCTGTCTGCAATAGAGAGACTTAGACATGTAAGAGAAAACCATTTCTCTTGCTTGAAAAGGAATGTTTTAGACTGATTAGTAGTGTACCTTTCCGTAAGGAGAAACTAGCTGCTGAAGAGCTGAAATACGTTCTCCAACCTTGTCCTTCCTCTCCTGTTTAACCACAGAAACAACAAAGTTCCAAGATCATTAGCATGCTGGTACAAGAACGAGCGGGGAGCTTCATTAGTTTTGAAGATTGAGAGTATCATAAGACCTTTGAAGAGAAAGAGAGATCAGGCTTGTGTCGTTTAATGCTGTTTTCTTCAAGAGAGCAGACACTACGCTTATTCTCCATCATCATCCCTGCCGAGTCTCTAGAATATTCCATTCCTTTGTCATCAAACAAAACAAAAAGATCGGTTTTTAAACATGAGAAACATGTTTACTTGTTACCCTTTAAAAGAGATATGTTTGTGAGGAAAAAGCTAATCTAATGGTTCATCCGAAAGCAAGTTGCAGAAAAAAACATAAGGTTACAACTCAAACTCAACAACTTGCTTTTTCGCAGCGTCACAAGGACAAATCTATACGCCTTGAGTGACAAACAAATCGGTGACTTGGTTTCAAAATTTAAAATTAGATGTAAACTACAAAGGGATGCAAATACCAACCAAAATGCATGGGAAGATACGACTTTGGATTATAAAATTAGTAGGCGAGAGCAATGGTCAAAGAAAGTAGATAATGGTCTGAGGTTAGCCCTTAAGATCACATCAGCTTTAAAGTATTTAATTTAAGGTTGGTAACACAATCATAGCTCATAGGTGATTAAATATGATATCATGTATTTGCTTCCATACGCAGACAATACAATGTACATGCATTGATGCATATGATATTCTTACTCAAGAAACAACGAAATAAACTCGTTTGAATAATAGTAACACATTAACCAGTTCATTTAATGAGTAGAAAAGAAGAACCGAATAATCATTAAAGGTGCTTTTTCTTTGGGGTCGAGTTAATTTAATTCCATTGAAAATTCTATAGAGACAAGATTCAAAGCTAAGTGAACTTCAGTAGAAAACCCCACAAGAATATGAGAAGAACATCAACAACAACAAAAAAAAGATAGAGATGCTTTCGATACTTAAAAGGGGAAGAAATTCCAAAATATGGGGATGAAAAACAGAGTAAATGAAAAGGAACAAAAATATTCAAGAACTTACAGAGACAAGAGACTCAGCATTTGCCAGAAACAGCACACTGACCAACAAGAACTTAGCAAGCTCCGGTTTTTCTTCGTCTAAGTTTCTAGATGGGCTCAAAGCACAAAGCACAAAACACGATGAAACCCATAAACCAGGATTTTGGTCTCTCTGTTTTGAAGGAAAATCTACGGCTTTAATGAAGCTCGAGCTCCGACGGTGACGCGAGACGCCGAGACCAGAGTTTTGCGTTTGGATAAAAACGGCGTCGTAACTTAAAGGGTCGTGAGATAGAGCAATCGCTGAAATCTCAACACGAGAGAGAGAGAAGAATTTTGTGTACAGAAGAAAGCAAAAGAGAAGAGGGGGCTACGTTTCATGTCTTTTTCTTTATTTTGTTTTTCCTTTCGTCTTGTTCATTTAATTCTCATTAAATCTATATTTTCTTGTGAGACCAAAAAATAAAAACTTTTCTTTTCTTTTTTGACATCAATAAAAAGTTATCTTAGTAATATTATGAGGAAAATTCTAAAAAACTATTTGGATTGTTGAGACTGTTCAATTCAAAATGTAATCACACCGGATATTTGTTAACAAAATGTAAAAAGATAGTGTGACTGACTAAATACTACATGTAATGTTGCTATTCAGTCATTTTAATTTCACGATATAAAAAAAATCATGAAAATTCAACTATGTTGTTTGGGAAGTAACTCCAAGAATTTCATTGTACCATCAAATGTATTTTTGATATGTCCAAAAAAAGATATGTAAATATTTGACAGCTAATGTACAACTAATACCGAGAGGTCCTTTTACCAGTCCCAGATAGAAGTCGCTTTCTTTATTTTCAGTATATTAAACTAAAAAAAAGCTAATTATTTTGAAAGTGACATTTGATTGTCTTTTATTTAGTTTTGTCAACAAAAAATTGACCAATTCTGCTGCATCTGTCGCTTCTTCTTTTTCAACTTTTTGCTTTCTTTGAAATTTTCTACGAGAGAGGTTAATGCTTTGTACCCTTTGGTTGATATCCGAGTACATTCACACACAGACTCTGTCACCTATACAGTTTCATAACCCATCTTTATATATGAACAGAATCTAATTGTCTTTAGTTTTTGTCACTAATTTGCATTGATCCTCGTTAGATATTTAAAAATACGAAAAAAAATTGAAGCCGCTGGCCCGCTAGTTAGAATCAAAACTGTGCTAAACGAATACTGAGTTTGATTCAGTTTAAATTAAGTTTACATGCAAAATATGGAATTAATCAGCGTTCCACGCCGGACCCACGCGGTTTCTGTATTCGTTTGTTTGTTTACTATTTTTCTTTTATCTTCGCGGCGACCAGACTTTTTTCTTATAAATGTATAAAAAAAATAGTCTTACGTACGCACCAAAATGTGCCTATGTTAAATGATTATTTCTTTGTTTAAAACATAAAACAAAGAAATGAATATCGTAATAATCACCATAAGCCTTGGTTCCAAAAAAAAAAAAGGTTCGTTATCACCATTCGAAGTTCGAACCGTTGGTTAGCAACAACACGG
>CACVBM020001252.1:0-89017 GCA_902728155.2 Microthlaspi erraticum | reverse complement strand
TTCACATTCATGACCAACCGCTTGAACTTTTGCTCTGTGCTTTATTGGCGATCCATGCTTTCTAACGAGCACGAATGAGTGATCAGCAACTACGTGAGCGTTCGTTATAATCCTTCTTCCCGAAATTACAAATCCTACATCAAATGGCAAAACAACGATTCAAAGCCAAAAACCATGCCAAGATACAAACTTTAACACCTCGAGCAATTCCAAAATGCTACAAAAATCCCAAAATGTAAACTTTTTGGTCACTGAAGACTTAACTATGGAGCCAAAATCAATTTGACAATCTGTAATTAACAAAAACTTATAAAACAGTTAAAAAAATTCTGCAATTCAAGTCAAAAACCATGCCAAGATACAAACTTTAACACCTCGAGCAATTCCAAAATGCTACAAAATTCCCAAAAATGTAAACTTTTGGTCATTGCAGACTTAATTAACTAAAACTTATTAAACAGTTCAAAAAATTCTGAAACTTTGAGTTAACAAAAATTTGGTTTTTGGAAATGTAGAAGACAGATTGATTATACATACCAGAGCCCATGGATTCTCGTTGAGACTTATTCTGCCAAGGAAGGAAGTAACTAGGACTCGTGGAAACGGTGAAGATCTTCACCACCGAGTCAAGCGCCAAATCTACGGCAGAGGAATACGCCGGCGAGTTTGGCGATTTAATTCCGGATTTTTTCCTCCGCCGTGAAATCTTTCTGATATTAATCCGCTGTGGAGAAACCGGTGATGACGTAGTCGTGTGCTGATTCTCATTTGGCGAATTCACGAGCGAAGAGTAACAGAAGCGAGAAATTGGAGTGGAGAAAGCAGTCTCCGTTGTTGTTACTACTCTGTGTGGTAGGTAGCTTCGGAGAGCATTGCAACGTTGTGAGAAAGAAGGATAAGTAAGAGACGACGAAACTGAAGAAGCGGAGATTCGGCGGAGGTGCTCGACGGTGCGAATTGACCGGAGCAGCATTTTCTCCGATGCTGCTTTGTTGGGTTCTGAAAAGAGTTTTAAGCGGCTAGGTTAATTTTTTTAACAGAGTTTGTTAACCGATTCGTACCGACCGGTTTAATCTGGTTTGAGTTTAAATGCAATTAAAACCATAGGATTAACTCACCATTCTGGGTGTTCAATCCGGATATCGGTTCGGTTTCGGTTCGGATTTTTTGATATTCGGTTTTTCGGTTAATTAAAAACAGCTACCATATTAGAACCATACTTAGTTGGGGAAATTTCAAAACTACACCTCTTCAGGTGCAAATTTTTAAAAATACACCTCTATGGTGTTTATTTTCAAAACTACACTTTCATGGAGTAAAAGAACTCTAAACCCTAAAATATAAATCCAAAACCCTAAAATCTAACATTGAACCCTTAAATCTAAACCCTAAAACCCAAAATCTAAACCCTAATCTAGGATTAGTGAACCCAAACATATATATTAAAATTAGAAAAAGGTGTATTTTTGAAAATTTTCACACTATAGGTGTAGTTTTGAAAATTTGCACCCCAAGAGGTGTATTTCATAAAATTTCTCTACTTACTTCGGTTTGAATATTTTCGGTTCGAATAATCTCGGTTTTCGGGTTATTTATACTTTTTGTTTGATTATTATTTTATTATATAAATATTGTAGTCTTTCTTGTAATGGAATGATCAAATTCAAATATGAAAATGCAAGTTCATGTCTTATTTTAAAATATAAAACTCTAAAGATTTTAGTATCTAGGGTTTGTTAATTGCTAAATTTTGGTAAACTAAAGATATATAATTCTATATGAGATTACTCTAAACTTATATTATTATATATCATATGTGTATATTATATACTATTATATTAATATATAGAATTATTCGGTTTTGTGGTTCGGTCGGTTAATATCCAAACCATATCAATATCCACGGTTTATATAAAATTGCATTCATACGGTTTATACGATGTATCGAAATCCAAACCACATGACCTATTTCGGTTCGGATCAGATTGGTTCGGTTTGGTTTTACCAAATTGAATTTCTGAATGCATTTCATCCATATCACACTCTTTTGATCTATGATTTTTAACAAGTTTAAAATTACTTCTTGAACTGAAAATTATGCAAATGAATGTCCAACGATTCTTGTTGATTTCTTCATCAAAAGTTCACATGCTTGCTTTCAACGAAGCAGTGGTTTGATTTCAATATTTTTCATAACTCAAGAAAACCATCTAATATATTTAATATTAAGTTTTAGTAGCCAAAAGAAAGTTAAAGAAATAACGAAAATAGAACAATTTGCGAGTGTTTGTACATCCTCTAGAGAACAACACAAAGCAGTAAAACTTTTCTACTTACTTCCTAAATTGTTTCTCATTGGTAGAAAAAGCTCTCTATCGCCTCCCTCTCTTGTTGTTTGAGCAGCATTCCGATGTTTTCCATCGGGATGCGCAAAGCTTGTTCACGTTCAATTTCTCGCAAGGTGTACACAAACTCTTTGAGTGTATAATTTTCTTCTACACTAAGACGACTGAATACAGTCTGACAAAACCATGGAGTCAAACTGCGTCGAATCTTATCGATGATCGTTTGATCAGGAACTACGCTTCCATAGAACTTTGACCGGTTCACAACCTTCATGAATCTCTCACTGAACTCATGAAAGCTTTCTTCGTTCTTCATCTTCATGTCAAAATACTCACGCACAAGAAGCCCACTTTTCCTAAGCTGCATCGCCTCGGTCTCTCCATAATCTGCCTTGAGAATCTCCCATGCTTGCTTTGACGATGTAGCTCTTCCTATCCGGTAAAAGATAGACTCTGTAACTGACGTTTGCAGCATATGAAGAGCCGTCATATCCTTGATTCTCACATCTTTCTGTCTCTTCTTATCAGATTCTTGGTGCGTGTTTTCTTCCGAGACTCCAATTGCTACAACATCCCAAAGGTCACGAGCCATCAAAAGCGTCCTCATCTTTGTACTCCAGATCTCATGGTCGTCTCCATTAAACAACGGGATTTGCATCTGCATTCCAGCTTCCATAGCTACAAAGATCAAGCTAGGCAAGAACGTCATCAATCAATAACACCATATTACAAAACCAAACAAAGCTAGCTAGCTTCTTCTAAGTTTGAGTCCACATCCACAAAAGAACCAATTCCTAAAAACCCTAACTCCAACAAATTACAAACCCTAGCTCCTTTAAGTTTGAGTCTTCCTATAAACCCTAACTCCTCTATTACCAAACTAGCTCCTTTTAAGTATGAGACTGTATGAGTTCACGAAATTAAAGCACCAATTACTTAAAACACAAAACCTAAATTACCAACCCTAGCTCTTCAAATCGACGATAAAGAAACAATCTTTCAAACCCTAATTAATTAAGAAGTTCAAAAACCCAAAAGTCGTTTATTTTTTTTGTTTTAGTTTTGATTATGTGTACAGCAAGTATCTTAGAGATAATTCAGTAAGCGAGAGAGATTTTTCCGAGAGTGAAGAAATTACAACTTGCTTTTTTTTTGTAATAATGTTTTACCTAACGTCGTAAGAACTGCAAACAAGAAGAGTTAAAAGTTCCTTCTGGTTTTTTCCTAACTTATTTTTATGGCGTCTCGTAGCTGTAACATATATAGGTCTGGTTGATGGGTCAAAATCCGGTCCACACAATTGTTTTGTGTCTCAAGAAAACGGAAAAGCTTAAAATTGGAAAAACAGCATTGTATCAAAAAGTTAAATAAACTTCCTACTAACCAATGTTTTCCAAACTTTAAAAATTTTAAAATTTTGGAGGTGAGGAGTGGATCTCTAAGTCACATCTCAAAGTGACTATCGTTCGAGATCTGGGCTTTGCCTTGAAGTCTCCATTGACGCATTTGAGCCTTGTCTCTACTTTGCGATCAAGTTATCTTCCATTTGCAGCTGTTTTAGCTTTAATTGTTGTTATGCTTTGTTGTTTCTATTTAAGAGGATGGCTAATTCCCTCTGTTTGGTGTAAGTTGGCGAATTAAGTTTGAATGAAAGTAGTTGTTGACAAAAAAAAAAAAATATCACATTTTTCATTAAGTAAATAAAACCATTATGGTTTCGTAAACTTTGGGATTCTTGTTTCAACAGTCACATATTGAACTAAAGATTTACCCTCTGATTGATTACCTAATCTGAAGAGAAAAAAACGAGCTGACTACGAATTGAAAAAATGGTTCAAGGTGGTCAATTTTAAGAGATGAAAAAGGACACTGAAATGGTTTAGACTTTAGAGCAAAGGCCACATTTTGTATATTTTGGAAATATAAGCCTCATCTTTGCTATGGGCTACGTACACGTTAGGTGTTACTAACTTGGAATTTGAAAATGTCATTTTTCAAAATGACTCCAAAAACTTAATACATGCCATCCAAGATCCATATCAAATATTTAAAACTAAGATTTAAGAGCCAAAGAAAGTTAAAGAAACTACCAAAATAGAACATTTTGTTTAAAAGCAAAAGAAATTACAAAACAGAACATTTTGCGAGTGTTTGTTTGTTCATCCATCTACAGAACAACACATCACTCTTTCTACCAAACTCCGAAGCAGCAACACAAGTAGAAAAAACTCTCTATCGCCTTCCTCTCTTGTTGTTAGAGTGGAGCTGCGCAGCTTCTTGGTTTTGCGAAGCGAGTTCACGGTCGAATTCTCCCAAGATATACAGAAGTTCACTGAGTGTATAATCTTCAGAACGAACGTTGATTACATACTGATTAAACCTTGGAGCCAAACTGCGAAGAACCCTACGGATGAGCTCTTGATCAGTAATCTCGTGTCCATAAAACTTTGACCGGCTCACGACTTCCATGAACTTCTCAATGAACTCATGAAAGCTTTCTTCGTTTTTCATCCTCATGTCATAAAACTCCAACACCAGATCCTCCCTTTTCCCACTCTGAATCAGCTCGGTCTCTCCAAAATCTGCCTTGAGAATCTCCCATGCTTGCTTGGACGATGTAGCTCTTCCTATCCTGAGAAAGATAGAATCTGTTACTGACATTTGCAGCATATGAAGAGCCGTCATATCCTTGATTCTCAGATCTTTCTTGGTTTCTTCCGAGACTCCACTCTCTACAACATCCCACAGGTCACGAGCCATCAAGAGAGTCTTCATCTTTATACTCCAGATCTCATGATCCTCTCCATTAAACAACGGAATTTGCATGTGCATTTGAGCTTCCATAGCTACAAAGATGAAGGCAGGAACTTCTTGAAAATTACAAAATCTACAAAACTACCAAAGCTATAGCTCCTTTAGGTTTTTAGTCCACAAGAGAGTTCCAATTCCTAGAAACCCTAACTTCTAAATTACAAACCCTAGCTCTTCAAATCGACAGTAAACAAACAATCCTCCAAAGTCCCTAATTAAGTAATTCAAAAACCCAAAAATCATTCTGTGTTTGAGTTTGAGATCCAAAACTCAAAATGGTTTAGAGATTTTCAGTAAACGAGGAAGATTTTTCCTGAGATTCAAGAAATTACAACTTGTTTATTCATTATTGTAAGAGTTTTTTACCTGGCCTCCTCGTAAGAACCGGAGAATGGAGATACCAAAAAGTAGAAGAAGAGTCAAAAGTTCTTTTAGTCTTTTACCTTGTCGTCTGGCTGTTGCGACTACTAGCAAATATAGGTCTGGTTGACCCAGCCCGGTCCATCATGGATTGGTGTTTTTCTTGTTGGGTCAAAAATTAAGAATCTATTTTCTCATCTTTAGTGTATGTACTATTGCTATTGCTAGGTCTATTCATTTCTTACTAGACTAATACCCGCGCATACGCTGGTTATTTTTATTGTTATATTTTAAAAATATATTAGAAAAGAACTATAGATTTATGATTAGTATTAGAAAATCTTACCCTAATAACATCGACATTTTAATTACAACTGTATAATTAGCAAGTACTGATTCAAAATAGAAACTTAAGGATAATACTTTAAAAGTCATAGTGGTTTTAATTATAATAAATCAAAATGTTTAAAATGGTTAATTAAAAGAAAAATGAAAAGTTATTAATTGAAAAATAGGAAAATGAAAAGTTGTTAATTTAGATTTAAAGTTGTTAATTAAAAAGAATATAAAAGGTCATGCCACATGTTAATTGCTTATGTGTCCACATATCCAAAATATGGAGAGAGTTGGCCCCTTTTCATATATATGATTGTTTAGAAATTTTTAATTTTTGTTTAGTAATAAATAAACATCAACTTTAATTGAATCAACATTTTTCTTAGGAATCACTCTTATTCTCTCTTCTTTGATTCTCTGGCTTTGAAATGTACCAAAGTAGTGTTTATGCTTTTCAGGAAACAAGTTGCTCCAGCTTTTGAATCAATCAATCTTCAAACTTTCATTATAAATCCAATTATACTTGATCAACTGTCAAACTTTGGAGGTGTTTTACATTTTTGTTTTGTTTTTCGACTAACCAATTTATTATTTCGAAAATTGAGATTACAAAACCAGTATATACAGAACCATATAAAATGAGAACAATTACATCAAAACAGAACAATGAGTGACATTGAACTTTTGATTACAACATGACTTATACCGGTATACCCACAACAATCTTAAAAAATACAACTTTTAAAGGTTTTGTTGCATGTTTTGACTAAGGAAAATTCATACTTAAAGAAGAATCTTGAGTCCCCATTTGATGGTTTTATGTACATTTAAGCCAAAGAATTTCCAGAAGCGCCACTAATCTCGCCTTTTTGAGCAACGGGGACGTAAACTGCACCCACTAGAGTGCTGTTTCTTCTCCCGTAGAACAGGTAAATAAGCACTCCGATGAACATCCAGACCGATACACGACCCCAAGTTCCAGCTCTGTAAGCATCAGCAAATACAAAAACATGTTATATTAGCAGTATACACAAAACTGGTGTCATGATCCTTACTCACTCACCCCAAGTTTATCAAGAGATACATGTTTATAAGAATGCAGAGAACAGGCAGAAGCGGAACACACGGGCAAACGAAGCCTGAAAAAAAGAGAGTGATACTTGTATGTCACAATACAAGAACTTCATATTTTGTTTCCAAAATGAAGTGCTTCCAACATAAGATCATGGAAAACAGTACCTCCTGATTGCCCGAAACTGTGTCTAGCATCATCCTGATCTATGCAACTTAGCACAATCAAACCAACAAGAAGGAGCAATCCACCAACACCACATATTGAATACTGGACAAACCTGTTCAAAGTTTTGATAGTATGGGACTAAGTATTCTAGAAGAAAAAAACCTGGTAAGAGACAGACTATTGATGAACAAACCCTGGTAAGGGCAAGCTTGAAGAAGCTGCATAGCTTATAATGAAGTTCCCAACACAAGTGGATATAATGCTCCAACTAGCGAGTTTCCTTCTCTTTTTGTTTTTGAAAACCCCTACAGAATTAATAACAACAAATGTGAAAACATTTTTATACCAAGATTGGAGATGAACGTATGGGAACAAATTCTAATTTAAGCTTGTCTACGAGAATTGAAATAGTAAACTTACAAGTCAATTCGAAAAAAAAAAAAGAAGTAAACTTACAACCCCCTTGAGCTTCTTTTTTCTCCACAACTGAAGCATCAGTTTTGCTAATTAAAGGTTGTTTGATACTACTGGAAGTGCCAACGTGACCGGACGAGAGAATAGGTACCTAATAAAAGCCTTTGTTAGTCCAGTTCATAGTGGAATGTAGCTGTGTTGATTAGCTCGGAAACTACAGCAGAGTCGGTGAACTAAGAAGATAACAAGTAAAAACCAGATTCTAGATTGGTTTAGGATCTTGTAAGTACCTCATCTGGAGGAACATATCTGAGTATCAACAGTGACACTGCAACCATTGTAAACGCAAGAAGCGTCCCGACACTCACCTACACCAATCTAGAGCTTGTCAAATACCAGTTACATGCTAAATGTGGTGATTTAAGTGAATCATAACTGCGTCTTAAATTACCATTCCCGCCAGTTGTGAAACATCCATAAAGAAAGCTAAGAGTGCCGCACAAAGACCAGTTGCTATGGTCCCTTTAACAGGGACCTTTGTACGTTCACTCACGTCTGAGAAAACTGAAGGCAACAAACCATCCCTCGCCATTGTCATCAGAATCCGTGGCTGAAAGATGTATAAGCTCTTTTGTGAATCAGGTTGATCTTTAGCTAACTCAAGCACCATCTATACGGTTTCACGAACATTGAGGACTTGAATTGTGTTTAAAGTTTACCTGAGGAAGAAGAGAGCCCAATAAAACAGAACAGAGAGCCATGACAGCACCTAGAGTTATTAAATACCTATAAGAGAAGAAGAAAAAAGCACATCAAACTCTGAACAAGTCCTGTCAATGAACAGTGTTGCATCTTAACCGATTCATGGACTTACGCAGCCCATTGGATTCCATGACCAGCAAATGCAGAGGATATTGGAGTGTCAGGATCCATAGCATAATAAGGCACTAAACCAACAATTACAATAGACACCATCATGTATAGCAAGCAACAAAGCAGGAGCGAAAGACCAATACCGAGCGGTAAGTCCCGCTGCGGATTTTTCACCTGCATATGACAACAGCAATGTGCAGTAGTAAGTAAATATGCTTAGAAGAAGCCTTTAAAAGATGATAATGCAAACAATATATATGATGCTGACCTCTTCTGCCATACTTGCAACTGAATCAAACCCGATGTAGGCGAAGAAGACAGTAGCAGATCCAGAAAGCATTCCATTAACTCCGTAGGGAAAATAACTAAGAAACCAAAAAAAACAATCTGTTTCATATAGCAACAAACCTTAAAAATATGAATGAATGCTCGATTTACCCTGATGGAAGTTGATAACCAGGCCAACCTGTCTTGAAACACAGATAAGTACCGACTACTATCACAAATAGCATAACAAAGACGTTTGCTGTTGTTACAATCCCCTGAGCTAATGTGCTCTGCATTAAAAAGGAAAAAAAGATATTTCACTTTAAGAACACTTGCTCTGCAGAGTTTAGTGTGACCAAAAACAATTTTTTAAGTTAATACCTCCTTTACTCCAATGCACAAGAGAGCTGTTACAATGAAGACTAGAACAGCAGCACATGGGTCAACAACAACATCAAGTCCCGGGATTTGATGACGAGATAATATTGCAGGCAGACTATCTTCACCGCCGAAAAGCAATGACTATCATGTTATATCACACGAAACATGATAATGAGTTAAGACAAAGACCTCAAAAACTTGTCAAAAGGAAAATGTTCTCTAAGTGCCACTTCAGATTTAACAAGAATTTTTTTGAGATGTAAGTCATTCACTTAGATTCTTATCTCAAACAACACAGTATCTCAAAGATTATTATCTTATAGAGCTTTATGGTTCTTATATGGGAGCCTAACGCCATTGGTCTTGTCTAAAGGAACAGAGGAAATTAACTAACTCTTATGAAATGCAATGCAAGCAACAGAAGATATGAGTCAAAGAGCAAAATACCAGATTTGGAGCTATGCCACGAGCAACCGTTGAACCACCAATTGTGTATTCAAGAATCAGTGCCCAGCCAATCAACCAGGCAACACTGAAACCCACAGAATCCATAAGCAAAGGCAATGAGTATAACATCAAAAGCTCTAAACCTGAGTTAGAGGAAATTGCAGATAAACTAGTGGCATAAGCAAAGTAAAATGTCACCCTTCACCAATGAAAATGTAAGAATAGTGATAGACACTCCCAGCTGAAGGAAAACGACTAGAGAGTTCTGCATAGCAAAACGCCGAAAGTGCAGCCGAAATTCCAGCTATAAGGAAGGATAACGCAAGAGCAGGTCCTGAATACTCTCTCGCTACTGTTCCCACAAGTATATAAACCCCTGCTCCTATTGTTGATCCAACACCTGAAATTGCACAGCCAAAACTCTAGAGGTTTAATGAAGAACATAGCCAAACACACAAAAACAAACCCATAATTCAGATACACATTGTTCATAAGTAATCATATTGTAATTCAGGACTAGATTATGAGTGATAACAAAAACTTTATTCAGAATAAAGTTTCAAACTTTTAAAACCTTCTATAATTCTAGATGTTACAGACACAATATCAGATTTAGAATTCATATTGTGAATCAAGACTAGATTTTTTTACATTTTTTGGTCAAACTCAGGACTAGATTATGACTGATAAACACCTAACGAAATCTTCATACAGAAAAAAAAAGCGAAAAGCTTTAAACTTTTCGAATCATCTATACATCCAGATACTACAGCCACAATACCAGATTAACTGGGAGATGATAAGGAATCCATTGACAGCAAGAAAAATTGACTAAGTAAGAAACCCAGATTCCTTAACTATCGTAGAGAGATTACAATCATTGAAAACAGAGAAAAAGAGAGTACCGATTGCAATCAAATAAGGAAAGGTCAAGGCTTTGGCGAGTTGTTGTTGAGGATGACGAGTCTCGGCTTCGCCATTTGAAGAGTCAACTTGTTTCCTTCGCACCAGATTTTTAAACAACTCCATGAATGAGTTCACTACTTCCTCCCTTTGGCGTATTTAAAAACGACGCTAAGGAAATATTCTTTGATGACATGCTAATACTATACTATGCTAGTATCCTATAATCCAAGTGGCTAACTATATCAATAATTAATATAGACGATTTTCAACCATAAACTCTGAGATTTTATTGGTTTGGCATTTAACAAACGAGACCTACCTAGCTTGTGTCTCCTGCTGGCCTTCGTCACCTGGTAAGACTTCTATAAATTTAGCTTTTCTTGATGTAGATAGTTTCAGCTTTCCTTCCACAAAATTTGCTTAACTGTGTCTAGATGATACATGTTTTAGGACAGTTATTGGTAGATTTAATTTTGAAAGATTTTTAAATATATAGATTCTTTTGTTATTTGTTGATGGATTTTGATTTCTTAAATATGTTGTTAGAGTATCTCCAATTATTAATTGTATTTTTCATATATACCAAAATGTAATTGGGAGTTTTTCTCCAATAGTTAATTGCATTTTTAATTCAAAAAGAGCATCGTTTAAGTTATATATATATATATTAAGTTTTATTATTAATTGCTAAGTATACATATTTTCTTCAAAAATTACAAGCTGGTCAATTTATATATTTTTCAAAAAATCCACAAATTATGATATTCTTTAAATTAAATTAGGAAATATTATTTGATGAGTATGGCCTATGGAGGGATGCAAAAGAAAGTGAAGTTCAACAACGATGCCTTGACATCCGTATCTAATCCATTTCCTATTTAAAAGGTCTACCAAATGAGTTGGTCACTTGGTCTACTGTTTTAGTTTTTGCACTCTTTTTCTAAACATTATATTTAAAAAAGAAAAATTAAAACATTAAACGGCCGTAAGATTTTCAGAAGTACCAAAGACAATGGAAGAAAAATATTCATGAACATATATGATTCATATAATCGAAATTGCTAAAATTATGTAAAGAAAACCCACACCTAGCATGGGATAATCCCTAGTAACACGAAGGAATAAAGAAAACGAAATAGAAACCCGAAAACGACAAAATCAATAATCAACAAGATTCATTAACATAACGAAAACCATTAGTTTGTGTTGGAATGTGGATGAGGAGGAGGTGGAGGTGGAGGAGGAGGGGAGCGAATTCGCCGACATCGAGTATAGGGGGAAGCTCCACATGGCAGCGATGGTCTAGTTTTTATATGAACCGTTATACCTTGTGGTACATAAAAAAAAAAAAGAGAGTTCAATATGCATAAAAAGAACACCTCAAAATGAAAATTAACACAAATTAATGCATATGAATTAACAATATATGAAATGTTCAATTGTTGTTGCATTCTTTAGAAATTTTGCAATCCTATATTGGAGAATCGATAATTTTCTTTATTACCAATTGATTTACATGAAATACCATAAATCTTAGTAGTTACAAACGGAAACTATTCTAAAAGTAGGAAAATTATGAAGAAGAACAGTATTTTCAGATCGTTTGAAGATTATATATAGAGCAAAGACTTGAAAGTTCCTTCAAATATATATATTTTAAACTATTTTCTTATTATCTATTACAAGCTTCCTCCTTTTTTTCCCACTTACATATATACAAGTTAGAAAAGAAAATTCAGGATTCAGTGTGTAAATGTACAAACCTGGTTTACATTCTGTAGCATCAACATCGCCGGCAAGATAAGATAGACATAGAAGCAGAAGGATAAGAAGTAAAAGAGGATGTGGTGTTTTTATTATAGTCATTTGCTTTCTATGGAGAGTTATATACTTGAGGAAAAAAAAATTAAACTGAGAATTTGAAGAAAAGTAATACAGTACCAATTTGGTAAGTGTATATACTTAGCTTTGCACGAAAATCAAAGTCTATACACTTAGCTGGCAGATAAATTTTTGGCCATTTCATGACCTAAACTACACGTTAAGAAGAAAACAAAATCTGAAAAATAAATTTGAAGTTAAACTATATGCTGTTTGATGAAAATAGATAATACGATAAGAAATTTGAAAAATAGATTTCCCTTGGACTCCTGCTACATTTATCTACCAACTACCAAGTGTTATCCACGCTACTATCATCTCTGTATCTTTCGGTCTACGCATGGCTAAAAGTATAAAACAACCATCAAAATATATAAATTTTATGGTCAAGCCATCAAAGCATCATATAGTAAATCAATACATCGAAAATTTTCATATTTTGTAATTTTGTAATGTCGGTAAAGACGGACGTTGGAGTCCACTCCTAGTATCACTTGAACAGAGTTTAAACAAAAAATAGATGTATATAAATCGAGTATTGCTATATTTCACGGAAGTGTAGTGTGGGCCACATCTTCTGGGTTATAGTGGAGTCGAGAACGTTTACATGGTGGTCTTCTAGCTAGTGTTTGTGGTGGTGAATTGTCTTCGAGACTAGAAGCTCCACATGATCCTGAGGGTGGAGTACTTATGTCCGGACCCATTTTGTCACCTATTTCGTACCCATAATATTAATATTGTTGTGATAAAAACCTAGATGGTTGATATATATATTTTACACATTTTAATCCTATGCAAAATATTGTTTTGATACTTTGGTGGAACCGAGAATTTTAGGAAAACTTTATGTTTAAAAAATTCCTGAATCTAGTTTATTTGATACCATACCCTGTTACTGGGAGCAAACGAGAAGCTGAATCACATGTATATGGAGTATAAACAAAAAGTTAAGAGCATATGGAAAATCGAGTTACTTGATCATCCTAATAGAGAAGACAATAAAACACAATCAAGATATACCAAGAATATAGTTAAGCTATGCAACGTTTTGATATGAATCAACCTTGTATCCTCTATGATTATCTCTCTCTTAGTAATCGATGCTATCTTGATCCACCTATTTTTTTTTTTTGATTGATTATATTCTCCATTCGCAATATTGTTTGAGATTTTCATTTTAATACTTTACCACTATGTAAAAACCAGAAAAAGAATTGCAACGGTATTAATTTTTATTCTCTTGATATGTTGACTAACCTGGTATTTTAGCTCCTACAAGACCAATCATAAAGATTAGGCAAAGAAGAAGACGAAACAAAGGAACATGTGAAGTCTTCATCGCCATTGCGCTCTTTTTATTTCAAATAAACCAGAGACTATAAACTTTCACAATTTGATGTATAATATATATTATAATCTGCATTGAATATTAACGCGGTTGGTAGGTAAGCAACCTTTGCTTTTTCAACTCATTTGCATGTATGAAGACTGGTTTTATCTAGTTGTTGTTTTATGTCCCAATAGTCAACAAAGTCAACTTGAGAAAACTCTACTTGGCGACGCTTTTCCCCAAAGTCAACTTGCCAAAATGTTTTTTCTTTTTCTTTGTAATTCATCTAAGGGTTGAAAGAATCTCACTAAATTGTTCTAACATGTTTGGTCTATTTACTTAGATTCAAAAATCTTTGAAGAAAGTATGGAATCTTGTTGGCTCATCGGTATAACATGCGTATGTATGCTGGTGTTAACCCTTATCCAAAAGCACGGCTGTATAGGCGTCTAGCTGCTCCACGTGCCTGTTCTGCCTCGATTTTAGTTTGATCGAGTGAATAAATCGAGGATTTAACTAATTTATTCTATAGGTCTATTAATTTATGCTTAGAACGTTTTATGTATGCATAGGTCGATTAATTTACGTATTTTTGGACTTTTAGGATCAGCCTATATCTGGATCACAAGTTAAACTCGAACAAGACTAAACCAAACAAGCTTAACCTCGAAAAGGTCTCTAACTCAAACAAGCTTAACCTGAAAAATCAACAATTTTTAGGCTTATATTTTTAGTAATTTTAATGGATTTGCTCCAATTGATAAATATCTTACAGTGAAACCAACATAAGAAAAAACGCAAGGGATAAAACTCAAAAATTCAGCTTGAACAATAGAACAATTCAGTAACAACATTTCCATACACATCGAGTATTGGTCCTATATTAAGTAACCATAATTGATGACAGAAGAAAGATATTATTTGGAAATTTCCAGGTAATGTAGGTAAATATAAAGCTTGGAGTCACTCCTTCAACAATTCATAAACAACATTACATATAGATCGTGTATTTATTGGTTTTTTGACAAAACATATAGATCGAGTATTAGTTAGTCCAATGCATCAAGGGACTGAACTCTATGGCTAACATGAAACATCTTATGGGTTTCGGGGTCGCGGACGTCTACAAGGTGGTCGTGGTCTTCTGGTCCTGGCTGGTACTGCTGATGCACTTTGTTTGGAACCGCTAGCTCCACATGAATCTGAGGGTGGTGTCGCTATGTACGGACCTGATTCATACGGTCATACCCAATATACTAAGAGCTGTATTTGATCAATGATTTATCTATATTAAAAGGTTACAATTATAAGAAATGGGGAACTTGTTGCCAAAGGTCCGCTTTGGGGAAATTTGAAAAAATATTGTATGGTGTTTAATTAGAGAAGATTTTTTAGTTGAACACCAAAAGAAACTAAGTTTCATGGTCTAAAATACTCTGTAACAACTTTCTTAAATTCATATAGTCAAAAAACTCACTAAAATAATAGTAATTACCTGATCATCCTAGCTAGTCGAGATAAATAGGATTATATCAAAGAATATTGTTGAGCTATGTAAAGCATTTCTATTGTGAAACACTAAGTTTGTTTTTATTAATTAAGCAAATAATTTCAAATAACTGAGAAGATTTTGATTGTGTAGTATCTTATTGATAAGATGTTAGTGATATTAAATTTTCATTAGCAATATTGTTAGAGATATTTATTTGACCTGACCAAAAGTTTACGGAAAAGACAAGGTTACAAAATCATGGTCTGTCCTTTCTTTGTTTTTTTAATCCTCTTGTTAAAAATGTATGAGTATTACTAACTCTAATACTCTTAATATGTGAACTGACCTGGACCACCTGGACCTGGTAATGTAGCTCCAACCAATCCAATCACAAAGATCAGGCAAAGAAGAAGACGAAGCAGAGGAACTTGTGATACCTTCATCGCAAATAAGCTCTTCTTTTCTCTCTCAAATAACTATTGTGAGAGATTGAACATTAATTTTTTTTTGTATATTTCGATGCATAATAATGATAATATGTTAATGTTATGTAGCATTTAAATTAAAATGAACGCGGTTGGTAAGATTGATACACTTGCCACAATTTTCAACTTGTCGCGTTACGACTCACGACTTTTGCTGCCTCAATTAATTTACAAGTCCGTTATACAGCTGTTAAATCAAGTATTTTGAAAAATATCTTCATTTCAAGGAACTAAAGCTTTATTTTCCTAAGAATAATGTGTTGAGAAATTTCAAGAAGTGTTAGAATTCCCACGTCAAAATGAGATGAAATATAAGGTGACGTGTTGTGCAAATATGTTAATGTTATCACTACTAATCCATTTTCATTTAAAAACACACAGAACTCAGAAAACTCTCACTTGGGCTCTATCTTGCTCAGGATTATGCAAGACTTTGTAAACTTTCAGTTTGGACGTGATTACATCAAAACTTGTGTACAAAAAATATCATATAAAGTTATCAATCAAGTGTCATGGTTATGACGATTTTTTCATAAGGCATGGATCTACTTTTTCATTTACATATTTTGAGACTACCGATACTGTGAAATAATCAATCTAATAGCTCCACGAACTCACAGTTTGGTTTGAGGTTCGAGGGTTAGCATCATGGACGGCTTAAACCACAATCCACAGAACTTGGGATTCGTTTACGCAATGCTAAATAATTTCAAAATACAGAGTCCATTTATAGAAGGTTTGATAAATCAAGTCTAGAAGACTCATTTAAGGGAACCAAAGTGCTCGTTCTAGAGGACTCAGTTAATGGATGGTTTCGAGAGAAAGAATAAAAACCAGTATTTGATTTGTCCAGAAATGAAAACAACTTGGCGAGGAAATGATCAAACTCTCATAAAAGGAACTTTTGAGTTGTCATTTTCGCACAACTCAGAAAGTAATCTAGAGAGAAGTGAGATAACTAGTGATAGTCTATCACTGACAGAAATGGTGAAATATTTTCAGCATTTGTAGTGATCGGATAGCCAAAAACAATAAAGTCGGTTCACATTTGTTTGAAGCTTTTGGAAATTACTACGGTTTGAGTTAATTTTAAGTTGCAGCAACCATTTTTTTATTTTGCTATTACAAGTGAATCTAATAGCATGTCTATATAGGACTAATGCAATTTCAACTTGACTTTTATGTTTTATGATGTTAGAAGTCTAATTTGGAGTGTGGGTTGAGTAACGTGGTTATTGGTTTGGGCTAGCACGCCAAATGGAGATCCGGGTATGAGTAACATGGCCTAAATGGAATTCTATCTATGTATGATACGATAAGTAACTTTTGTTTCTGGTTCAAGGAAATATTATGTTTTTTTTTAAAGGAAATATTATGTTCTTCAGGTGACATGTTTTTTTCTCTACGAGTGCCAATACTACATCTGAAGTAAAATCAGTCTCCTCTATTATTCAAGAGCTTGGCATCTCCTCTCCAACTCAATCTCAACTTTTCGCAAACAAATTATAAGTTTATCAGATAGATTTGAAATCGGTCATAATATTCGTATTTTACGCAAACTTTCCCAAATCTTTGCAGATTAAATATAAGGGTAATCTATTAATAAAAATCCTTAAATATCTACATATATAAATTATTTTGGTTATTTTAAATATGTTTAGGGTTATTGAAGCAAATCTTCCTTAATTACAGTATGCTAGATTGTGTATCTTTTAAGTTTTCGTAGCCTTTTCTAGGGGCCAGATTTGGCCAAATCTTAACTCTAATAAATTAAATTTCCAGCTAATTAACAAGTCATGGTGAGTATGATCCATGTCAAAACATTTTGGTGATGTTTATAATTTTTTTTTAGTATATCATGTTCATTTATTTAAGTAAAATTGGAAGTGTACTCCACCACCGTATAACATTTAACTTTGTCAGAGTCCAAAGTTAAGGAATTAATTAGTTGGTAAAGCAGGATACGTTACATAAGAGCGTCACTCAAGCTACAATCCCTAATCCAGAACCGGAAGAGAAACCTGAAGTTATTTTATTTGAAATAACTAAGTTTGGATCTCACCTGCATGCGTGAAATCATGAATTTATAAAACAAAATCAATATAGATATAATTTTAATAAATAAAAAAATAAAAGTTAAATGATGTAAAATTTAATAAAACAAATACTTATGAAACACCAAACAATTTTTTTTTTGTCAACAGCCTCTATTTCTAAAGCAGCTCGGGAATCCAAGCTGGTGAAACAGAGTTTACATAATACACATCAGTAGGTAGAGTTGGAGCACTCCGTGCTAACTTGTCTGTCTTCGTGTTTTTCGTCCTTGGTATGTAGACAATGGAGAATAAGGTAAACATCATCTTGCATCTGCCAAACTCTTCGAGAAGAATCGAGAACGCTGGCCACTCCTCTGGTTTAGACACCATCTTCACCACATCGGAACAGTCTGTCTCGAAAACTATTGTTAAATTGTTATGTCGCAACATGCATTGCATAGCCCAAATGAGGGCCTCCAGCTCTATCTGAAGTGGCAATAAGCCACGCCGCAGATTGCATGCTCTCATCAGTTTATGGTGGTATTCGTGTGCATAGTATACCATTCCAGACCAGCCCAAAGTTCTGTCAATTTCCAAGCTCCATCCACCTGACATCTTACCCCCGAATATGATAAGTCTATTTGGGGTTCTGGATTCAGATTCACCACATATGATTATTATAAATATTGATATATAATATACTTTTTACAATAATAGTATGAATTAGTCTGATATTATTACACTTATGTATTTATGAGTGTCAGAATGAACCTGACTAACATATATGCATCTACTTAAAATATTTTGTATTATTTGACGGACCGACCCGGAAAAGGACATTAATCCTAACCTTTTTTTTTGTTAAAGACATCAACCCTAACCTGCTCCACCAAGAAACCAAATACCTCGAGGCTTGCATGTCGAAAGGGTCGCAGGACTCGCAGCTAGGGGTAATTAATTATCAAAAACCACGTGAGCGGATCGGGTCGATCGAGCTGAAGAGAAATCAACCCAAACTTAGGTACGACTATAAAAACCCTTTGTATCGTGAAAGGTTTTTTTTATGACAACTACTACAAAAGGTCCTGAAAATGAAACATCACAAATAATTAATGTAAACCTTTCACGAACTGAAGAAAAAGAAAAAAAACTTATTTTAACCTCGTAAATAACATTAATTTACAATTTTAACTCTACTACATTATTTTAATTGAGGGGGATTTTCTTTTAAAAAATTACATTAAAAATAAAATGACAACTAATTTGAAACAAAAAATTTAAGCTTACAAGGAGTTTATTATAACATGGTGGACTATTAAAAAATTTGTTCCCTAATGATACATATATAATTGTTTACTTTTTGTTTATTTTGGTGACTAATTCTTGTTCTTCTGACTGATTCAATAAAATAAAAATAAATACGCCACCAAATTATTTGAAACTCAGAAGGCGTAATAAAATGCAGTGGTTTGATGGATTCTCCAGAAGGACCAAATACAAACGTCACAAAGGGATTGAAAATGTACAACATTATCTTTTAATTATACTCTATATAGACGACCAAAAAAACAAAACCAAATTACCACGTCATCGTTGAACTTCTAGGGAATTACAACAATAGAGAGAAAAACAAAAGAGTCAAACAAACAAAAGTAATTAAGGATATTAATAAAAACTAGTATTAGGAAGAATGTGGCGCGAGAGTAAATGTGTTTAACTTTAGGTTAAACATAAACCATATAAATATATAAGGCATCCCATTGTGCCAAGTTTACATCAAATTGCGAAAAAGAGTTGTAATGAGAAGAAATTGACAATACAATTTCAGGTTCGGAAGAAAGGTCAGCAGCATCAGAAGAAATGGCAGGTTCTACTCTTCTTTAAATCACTATAATTTTTCACTATTTCACTAAAATAGTTTTATTTTCATCATATCATTACTAAATCATTTGTGGCAATTCCGTGTGGAAACACAGAGCGCATGTTTCTTCGACGTTAGTTTACTTCGTGTCCTGATTTTACATTTTTTTTTTATATAATAAATCAGAGTAGATTTTGGTAACTACCAACGGTCTACATTTTGTAGTTATTGTAACTTGATCTCTGAGTTAGATTCCGTTTGTTTACGTATCTATCCAGGTTTACCACTAGATCTACTTGAAGCGGTGGAGAATAAGGACAGAGAATTTTTCATCAATGAAATCAGACGTGACCATGATCTTCTTTTGATCCCTGAAGCTGCGTCTGGCCGAAACCTCTTTCAGCTGGCCGTTCAATTCAGGAAAGAGAACATCTTTAACCTCATATATGGTTTAGATAATATTAGAAGGGCCGAGCTGCTGGGATCTCTGGACAGAGCAAACAACAATATTCTCCATATCGCCGCTCAGCTCTCGCCTACCGACCACCTCTCTAAGATTTCTGGATCTGCCCTCAAGATGCAAAGAGAGGCTCAATGGGTTGAGGAAATAAAAAGCTTGTTACCAGAACATGAAGTGGTGCGAAGAAACAACGACGGGATGACCCCACGACAAGTTTTTGAAGTGTCTCACGAACCTCTTCGAAAAGAAGGAGAAGAATGGATGAAATACACAGCCACTGCTTGTAGCTTCGTGGCCGTTCTCATTGCAACTGTCACTTTTCAAGCCATTTTCACTGTTCCTGGAGGTACTGATGAAATTTCGGGTGCGCCTCTTCTTCTTGGAGATGGACATTTTCTGGCGTTCATCATAATAGACAGTATCGCCTTCTTCTCCTCCTGCACCTCTGTGTTCATATTCCTCAGCATTCTGACGGCAAGATACTCTTTCGATGACTTCATTGTATCACTTCCTAGAAAGATGATAGTAGGTCTAATCATGCTATCCATCTCCATCTCGACGATGCTTGTTGCATTCATCACTGCGCTGTCCGCATCGATGCGTGCAAGGCCAATGCTTGTAGTCCCCATGAAGCCAATCGCCGGCCTCCCTACCATTCTCTTCTTGATGTTGCAATATCCTCTTCTCAAGGAAATGATTTCTTCCACGTACGGCAAAGGACTCTTCCGCAGGAATACAAGACGTTGGCTCTAAAGAATAATCATGTGTGTATATTGCACAAGGATCCATAAGTATCCACAGAATGGAACATTTGAAATTTTATTAAACTGTATCGTATGATTCGAAGATGTTGATTTTAATTATAAGTTTATTTTAAGGGAAAGTATCAAAGTGTTACAACACTCTTCTCTTACCACTTCAACAATTCGATAAAACAACATTACATATAGATTGAGTATTAATTGGTCCTATACTTCAAGGGACTGAAGTATGGCTAACATCATTTGGTTTTATAGACGTGCTACACGTCTACAACTACAAGGTCGTGATGAACCGTGTTTGGCACCGCTAGCGCCAAATGAATGTGATGGTGGTGTCTTTATGCGCGGACCTGATTCATACCCAATATATTAAGTACGTATTTGATTTGTATTAAAATGACACATTACATATTACTCAATACTAGACTGAGAAAAGTTTTTAAAATTTGGTTTTATTGGTTTTTGTATTTTCAGTCTCTTACAACTAAAAGTTCTTGAATTGTTTTTTTTTTTTTTTTAAAGTTAACTTCAAATATATTGTTGCTAGTAATATTTAAGGATTTCATAGTGTTTTTCTTTTGAAACAAAGCCTGCTTATATTAATTTTAAATTAACCACGGTTCCAACTTTTAAAACTCGTAAACTTTATTATCAAAGGTCCGCTTTTAAAAAATTTGAAAAAATTCCATGGTGTTTAAAAAGAGTTTTTGGTTTTAAAAATACGGAAAACTTATTTTCATGGTCTAAACTTTTGGATATTTTTTAGATATTATATAAAAATCAACCATAACAATTTTCTTAAATTCATCCGAAATCGTCAAACTCCCTTAAATTTTCTTATGGATCAAATTATACGATTGAATGCATATAATTTAGAAATATTTATGATGAATATCTATAAAAAATTGTCGTAATTTTTTAAATACAATTCTTTTTTTGGTGGTGTGTTAATTATTTCTCTATATTGATATTATCAATGTAAAAATTTAGATGCATCAACCAAAATTCAGGGCCGTTTACAATCAAATATTTGTGAATATATGTCATTATGTGGGTGCATAGCAAATAAGAACTGGAACCAGTTATCGAATGTGAAAATAACAACAGAACAAACTTATTGCCTGATCATCCTAATTGAGATAAATATGTCAAAGAATATGTTGAGTTATGTAAAACATATGTTTTGTGAAACGACCATTTTCTTTATTAGAAACTAATTTCAAATATTTGATAAATTTCTGATTCAGTATAATATTGTACTAATAAGATGTTAGTAGTATTAAATTTTCAGTCACAAATGTTGTTAGAGATTTTCATTTGACTTGACCATAAGTTTAAGAATTTTTAGAATTTGTATGTATTATTAGTTCTAGTTCTCTTGATATGTGAACTGACCTGCACCATCTGGTAATGTAGCTCCTACGAATCCAATCACAAAGAACAGGCAAAGAAGAAGACGAAGCAAAGGAACATGTGATGGCTTCATCGCAGATAAGCTCTTCTTTTTTACAAATAACTATTCTGAGAGATTTAGCATTTATAAGATATTACGATGCATTATAAGTTTACGTTATGTAGCATTTAATTTAAATTAAAATGAACGAACGTTGGTACGATTGATACACTTGCCACAACTTTCAACTTCTCGTGTTATACGACTCACGACTTTGGCTGCCTTGATTACTTTTCAACTCCATTATACAGATGTTAAATCAAGAATTTTGAAAATATTTTCCAATTCAAGGAAACAACGCTCCTTTTTCTTAAGAATAATGTCTTGAAAATTTCGAAAAGTGGAAGAACTCCCACATCAAAATAAGATGAGACATACAGTGACATGCTGCAAATATGTCAATGTATTCGTTACTAATCGATATTTATTTAAAAACTCAAAATTTGACCGTAATATTTCAGAATTTCAACACACGTTGGCGGTTGGCCCAATCCAAACCCAAACATCGATCAAACCCAAAATAAGACCGTAATATTCACTAAGTTTTTGAAGGCTATCGATATGTGAAGCGTGGCTCTCAAGTAAAGAGACCAAGATGATTTATGTGAGAAAGAAAAACAAATTTGGCTAAAGTGTTTAAAAACCATGTTCTTGGTACTTCTAGCGCAATATATATATGTAAGGAAAGTAGTAATTTTGTGTTCGGGATCCATTTAACAGAAGGTCAAAAACCGTGTATCTGGATTTGAATATGGAAAGAACAAAAGCTTTTGGGGGTGGCCAGCTTAAACCGCATAACTGGATATCCATTTAAAGAATGTTCGGTGATTGCGCATTTGCGCAATGCGGTATATAAACCACGTAAGAATAGTTAACATTTTGTTTTTGTTGTATGATGGTTAAGTGAATGTATAGGATTAAAATTTGGGCATGACATGGAAAAAAAAAACATGATATTATGGATCAGGCTGGATCATTGAACATTTATGATTCCATCTGCGAATAGATTTAACTAGAGTTTGACCCGTGCCCCTGCACGGAGTTATGGTTTCTAATTTTTTTTTTATCAAAACATGTCTATTTAAGTATTTTAAAATTTTGTGCGACGGATTTTTTTTTATCTTAATAAGGTTCTTATCTTCGTTTATAGTGTAGAAATTAAACATTTTAAACCGTTTTTTTAAATGGTAAACAAATTAAAGCATTGATCGTAGTCATAGATTAAATATGTTAGACTTACGCAAGATATATAAAACTCAAATGACTACAATATAATAAGATAGAACAAAAAAGCTGAAAATAAAATATTATTCTTAAAAAAAATTATATATCATGTAATTTATAAGATAAGAAGATAATTAAGAAGTTTTAGGTGTGTACACACATATTAGAACTAACTTTTTATTTCTTTTAAAACTAAACATGTTTTATTATAATTTCAAAACAATCTAACCAATAAAAAAAACAATCTGCAAAATCCAAATTGTCAAACCAACAAAAATATAATTAAATTTGTATTGAAAATTAAAACAGATTGAGCAATATTCAAAATTTTGATCAAAATTAAATACATTTTTTTTTATAAAAACTGTTTTATTTATTTAATTACAAAGTTTAGTTAAAAAATATATTAAATTGAATAAAAAAAAATTTACAATTGGATACCTACTCTCATACTTATTTTGTTGCATATCATCTATTTTTTATAATATATTTTAAACAGTTTTAGTGATTATTTTGTTTCTTAAAATTCAAATCATAGCATATATAGAAAAAGTTTTAGATTTTCTTTATTTGATTTTTGTATTGTGATAATTTTTATTTTATAAAATAAATTTAAACAAAGATGAAAGGAGATATATAATGATTTTAGAAAAATATCATGATAAAATTAAATTGAATCTCATATTTTCCTTATTTACTTATTTTTGTAACTGCGAGTTAAGGAAAGATAACTATATTTTTTTTTTGTTAATAGTTACATATATATGATTAATTTAATAATACATATTTGATTCTCTAACCACAAATATGAATGACAATGTTTGTAATTACTCTAGTAAACTAATCCTTATTTTATAAATGACATGAGAAGCTCCTAATGATAACACATCAGCATGACATTCTTGTTAATAACACATCAATTAAAGGTTACTTTTAAATGTTTTCTCTTTTAATATATTAGGGATTAAGCTCTTGACGTTTGTTAGTCAATGAATACGACGCATTCAAGTATCATTAAGTGTTTTATATGAATTTGTTGACCTTGCTTTGTAGTTTAGTAACAAAAAGACAAATTTTAAAAAATGTAACAAAAAATGTTATAAGTTAAGTAAAATCGTTTGGAAATACAAATCCTATTCTGTATCATAAGAAAATCACAAATAAAACCATTTGGAAATAAAAATCTTTTCCTACATCACAAGAAAACACAAAACGTTTGAATACAGCCAAAGGGACTAATAATATGGCCCTCAAATCTATTCTAATATTAGGTGGTTACCATTTTTCTCACTTCATGAGGGGCTGACATGTGTCACTTCAAATTGTTGACATGTATCTTTTTTTTATTTAACATCTATTTTTTTCATGTATATTTTTCTTCAATTAGAATCAACAAATATAATTTTCATCAATAAATACCACATTAATTTTCTACCATTACATTATCAATTACATTATCAGTTACATTTTATAGAAAATAATATATGTAATCCCATTATCAATTACATTCCATGCAAACATATGTAAATCTTATATGTAATATATTTTTTTTTCTAAGAAAAAATAATATAAAAATATTTAATCTTATATTAGGTGGTTACCACTTTTCTCACTTTATGAGAAGCTGACATGTGTCATTTTAAATTGTTGACATGTATCTTTTTTTATTTAAAATCTATTTTTCTTTAGTTAGAATTAACAAACATAATTTTCATCAATAAATACCACATTAACTCTCTACCATTACATTATCAATTACATTATATAAAAAATAATATATGTAATCCCATTATCAATTACATTCCATACAAACATATATAACTCTTATATGTTATATATTTATATATCTATATTTTTTTCTAAGAAAAAATAATATACGAAAATATTTGATATTTTACTATTTAAATGTCCATACAGTAAATATAGTAATATTCAGATCATTATTGTTATCATGACTGTATATTATATATTAAATAACTTCGACCAATTATAATTTTATATCTATATTTTTATTAATTGATGCTCCTCCAAGTGTAAGCTAGAATATTATTTTGACAACAAAGAAACGTTACCAAATTAGAATAAATAACTATTTCACACTAATTATTGCAATGCTCATCACACTTTTTAACTGTATATGTTCATTTACCATGCATTATTAGCAAATTTTGGGAATAATTTCACAAAGGTTTATAGAAGATTTTTTAAGTTCTCATGATGAAAAGGAATTTTTATTTCGGCTATGAAATTTTGGCTTGTGATTATAAACGTCAGAATTTACCTCTAAAAAAACTGATAACCCATATCCACACAACAAAATCATTAGATATCATCTCCACATTTTGATTCTTCCATACTAAAATAAATAGGGTTACGTAAAACTCGAATAGATAGAAAATGTTGCATGACCATTTTGAATATTATAATAGATAGAAAATAAAATTAAGTAAAATTCAATGAAAATGTTGCATCATTAAAATATTTATAACCATATTTAAAGAATCCGCACAGAAACATAATCCCGCGCAAGCACGGGCTCCAACCTAGTTTTCTATATATTCAATGGCCTAAATCCAAAGCTTTAGCTGCTTTATGGACTGGACGGGCTGGGCCTGCACTGTGGTCGGTCGATTGATAAGTCTCTACTCAAAAGTATGGGCTGACTTTTCCACTGCGTGTCATCTTTTCTCCCGGTTCGAAGGTAGAGGAATAGGAGCTTGGAATGCTCTATTGTTTGCGTATGCGGAACATTGCCCCTCTGGGGCTAACGCAGTTTTCGCTGAGCTACATAAGACCGTCACCCCCACGCAAGTCGCTTTCCCATCTCTACTCATGGCGTATGCTCATGCCGACATATATGTTGGACATTTGTATGCTGTTTTGAAGAGGATGGTCGTCGTATATGACATTGAGCCAGATAAAACGCACATGGGGTGCATTGTAAAACGCACATGGTATGTACTTAATGTTGTTAGAAGGTTTATTTAAGTAAAGAATGAGGTAGGACGATTAACCTGAACCATGACTTGAAGAATTTTATATAAAGAAAGTCTATAATATTTTTCTAGAGCAATATAATATGAATGCATAAGAATATTATCAACTATTGAACATATATATGCATTCATTTGAATGCATATGTTTATATAATTATTTTGCTTGATACACTATGACAAATACATATGTATGAAGTCGTAAATGATCAACTATTGATATGCAACTTCTTTATGGGCCTTTTCCTCTCCGCGATTTTGAAGGAGGCACATAAAATTGAGGTGGAGGGGGAGGCTTGCGAGGAGACGGTGGTGAAATCTTACCTGTACAATATGCACGAGATTGTTTCATTAGTTTATTCATCCAATAATTTGCAACAATTGAATAGACATACAAAATGAATGATTAGGTGATACACTCAATCGTCGTGGGGTTTAAGATATAGAAACAATTGCAAATAATTCAGTCTGTGTAATATAAGGGAAGCATTTTCTATAGACTTATTAGTTTTTTTTTGAAAAGGTGTTCTAACTTTTTTTGAGAAAAAGTTTTTCTATATTTAACAGCTAAAAGTATTGTATCATTTTCTCATTTGCCTTCAATTCTAATAAAAAAACTATTAAAAAAAAAACAGAAGATGAATAAGGTCACTGACAGAAGAGAAATTTTATGAAATACACCTCTTGAGGTGCAAATTTTCAAAACTACACCTATAGTGTGGAAATTTTCAAAAATACACATTTTCCCAATTTTAATATATATGTTTGGATTCACTAATCCTATATTAGGGTTTAGATTTCGGGGTTTAGGGTTTAGATTTAAGGGTTCAATGTTAGATTTTAGGGTTTTGGATTTATATTTTAGGGTTTAGAGTTCTTTTACTAAATGAAAAAGTGTAGTTTTGAAAATTGGCAACATAAAGGTGTATTTTTGAAAATTTGCACCTCAAGAGGTGTAGTTTTGAAATTTCCCCCTGACAGAAACGTCTAAACGTGTATATGGTTCTTTCTAAAACAAGTAATGTAAAGATAAAACAAGAAAAATGAGGCAGAAAAGTATACTAACGTTGAGAGAGTTTGGCTTCTGTGAATCCAACTTGAGAGGAGAGAAATAGAAGCAGAAGAAACATAGAGAGAACAAGAGAAACGAAATGTGATGTCTTTGAAGCCATATAGTCCACTTTGTCACATTGCCATATAACAGAAGTCCATCTCAAGATATATATAGTCGTATACATGCATCAATAAAATACAATCTCACCAACTACTTCTCCACTCAACCGCGTTTTTACTTGATTTGTCAAAAAAGAGGTCCCTTCCAGTCTTTGTTAATTATTTTTTTCATGCAAAGACTTTTCTTCTTTGATTGTTTCCTTACGAAGACTCATGGACTCATGATAGTGATATATATATAACATTTGATACAAAATAGAACAATAGTGAGATTGCAGGTTGTAAAGAGAACAATAGTGAGATTCCGTTGCCAAAAAAAAAAAAAAAGGTTGTAAAAACTTCATCGTAAGTTTACTGGTTATATAAAAAAAGATTCCGTTGCCAACAATAATGAACTATATACTGTATGACGATTATATATTGAAGAGTTGTACATAAAACAAGGTTTACTGGTTATGGCCAACGATTTCTACGTGGGCTAACAGTTTTTAGTTTTTCCCATACCGGTTCTCAATGCAAAGTTGCAAACCAAACCAGATAGCTCTTTGTCACGGTCGAAACCGGTTCGACCGGTTATATGCGGATTTAATGGATTTCTTTTCATACCGGATCTGAATGAAACCAAACCACGTGCATTTTCTCGGGTAACTGAAAATAAAGTTCCCAAACTTTTCTGTCTCCGCAAATTTTGCATCTTTACGCACACACACTCGTTTGGTGGCAGTCAGATTCAATTCTCATCGAAATGGCGCAGAAGCTTAACTTGGCTAAACTCGCCGTCTCTCCGGTTATCCACCGGTCTAGTTTCCCGTCCACCTTCACCTTCGGCGTTGCCACTTCCGCTTACCAGGTTTCTTTCGATCTGAAGTCTCATCTTCTTCTCTCTGAGTTTCTGCTTCGTCTTGTACTTTTATTGTGTTTTCGAAGTCAATCAAAAGGAAACCCATCTCTCTCGATTTGTGTTATACTTCTGGAAAATGTTGATTTACGAAAAATTGAAACTTTTTGCCTCATTGTCTAGTTGGACTGCAACTGAATGCAAATCGGATTTAAGAAGAATTGATTGTCTTTGTATTGAATGTGGTTTGAAGTCTGTGTAGCAAAGGCTTAGCCATCAACATTATGTAGAAAGTAAAAACTTTGATTCCTCACATGGTCGGTGTTGTAGTTTTGAATTTGTTTGTAGATTAAGCAAAAAGAAACCCATTTTTTCTCAATTTGTTTTGATCTTCTGGAAATGTTGATTTAGGAAAAGATGAAACTTTTGTCTCAGTGGTATCATTGTCTAGTCCTTCATGTAGAGAGGTTTTAGTCGGAGCTAAACTGAATTTAAGTCGGATTTAAGAAGAATTGATTCTCTTTTTATTGAATGTGGTGTAGAGTTTGTGTAGCATAGGCTTCACAAGCAACATTTTGGTCGGTGTTGTATTAAATTACCAACAAATTTTGTAGCTTTCACTGATATAGAGTTTTTGATTGTTTGTAGATTGAAGGAGGTTGGAATGAAGGGAAAAAAGGGCCAAGTATATGGGACAAGTTCACTCATGTTGAAGGTTGGTTTGTGGCTCCTTTTTCAGCTTATCCAATTTCAAACGAAAGATGAAGCTTATGCTGATTTAACTTTTTGTTTCCTCTTGTTTAGGAAAAATTCTTGATGGAACTAACGGTGATATCGCTGTGGATCATTACCATAGATACAAGGTTAAGAAAAGGGATGTTGTTTTACTTAAATGTTATGGTTTGATATCAAAGCTTGGTAGTCTGTATAAGGATCGTTATTATGGTTTCCTTATTTCTTATTCCAATAATTTTCAGGAAGACATTGAACTTATAAGCAAATTAGGATTTGGTGCTTACAGATTTTCAATATCGTGGTCTCGCATTTTCCCTGGTATGTTCACTATGTTTTCATGTAACTTTGACTTGCTTTGGAACCTTAATCATTTGATCTTGAATTTTGGTGGAGCGTTTTGTTTGTCTCTTCATCTTTAAAATGATGGATCGATTCGTGGGATTCCTTTTACAAACATGAAATCTTGAGTTCCTGCTTTTATGCTTGAGACCATAAAATAATAACTCTGTAGCAGTGTTTGTACTTGTCTTCAGGTCTGTATGAAAAAATATAAAGCTTTGCTGATATGAAGGGCTTATTTGTCTTCATTTTACATTTGTTCTAGATGGCTTGGGAACTGAAGTCAATGAAGAAGGCGTTGCTTTCTACAATAATATTATCAATACACTTCTTGAAAATGGTAATTTTCTCTGACTGAAATGAGCAATTTTCCACTTTGTGTTGATTATCGTTTCACAAGATGATTACTATTGCAGGTATTCAGCCGTTTGTAACTCTCTACCATTGGGATCTCCCTGCGCATCTCCAGGACTCATTCGGAGGTTGGACAAGTAGGGAAATTGTGTAAGTAGTAACTTCGTACTAGACTCTTTTGATTTCTGTCTAAGCTCTTCAAAAGCAATAATACATTTATGTTCAGAAGTCTTGTGTATGATTTTTATTTTGACATTAATTTTTCTTTACTTGCAGAGATTATTTTGGCCTCTACGCAGATGCTTGTTTTGCCAGTTTTGGCGATAGAGTAAAGCACTGGATCACAATAAATGAACCTCTTCAGACCTCAGTGAATGGACACTTTGTTGGGATATTTGCACCTGGAAGAAATGAAAAGCCTTTGGTCGAACCGTATTTGGCCTCGCATCATCAAATTCTGGCCCATGCAACTGCTGTTTCCATATATAGAAGCAAGTACAAGGTATAATCACTAACCTATTCTCTGACCATTGTCTATTCTAGTTGCTTTTCTTTTATCTAGTGCCTTAATCCATGCATCTCAATTGCTTGTTAAATTGTTATTTACCCGTTTGCTTTCTGGTTTACCTATATTAATCTAGGAAAGTCAAGGCGGACAAATCGGTTTGTCAGTTGATACTGAGTGGGCCGAGGCAAATTCAGAGAAAGTAGAGGACCAGGTTGCTGCTGGTAGGCGAATTGACTTTCAACTTGGATGGTAAGTAAAAGGGAAGGGTTTGCAAACTTTCAAGTTATATATCATTCCTTTGACACAACAAATTAAATGATTTTGCAGGTTCTTGGATCCTCTGTTTTTTGGAGACTATCCTGCAAGTATGCGCCAGAAGATTGGAGTTAATCTTCCTACATTTACTCCCGAAGAAAAGGAACTCATGCTTCAGAACTCATGGGACTTTCTTGGCCTAAACCACTACACTACGAGGTTAATAGCTCATGTCTCAAACACAGACGCTGAAAGTGACTTTTACCAAGCACAGGAAGTGGAGAGGATCGGTAACAAACACAAACACTGAAATTTCTTTTGCAACTAGCATCTGCTTACTTACTTCCTAGTAATAAACCTCTCTTCTCCTATGTGCACAGCTGAATGGGAAGATGGAGAGCCGATAGGTGAGAGGGTAAGAGCTTTCTTCTTAGTCACCGTTCAAATCTAATGCATGAGCTAGTAATCAACTAAACAAATGTGTACCAATTACAGGCTGCTTCAGAGTGGCTTTATATTGTGCCTTGGGGAATCCGGAAGACATTGAATTACATCAGCAAAAAATACAACAACCCTCCACTATATATCACTGAGAATGGTATTTACCTATCCTTATAACTCTTAAGGTTCAGTTTAATACTGTACAAAGAATAGGCATAGTCTCTCTTAAGATGAGCAGTTTAGTTTTGTTATCTAAATGAACTTGGCATTAGACGAATTATTCATTTGGTCATATCCAACTTGTATTATACATATCCCGAGGTTTTGATCACTTGGTCCAACACAACAGGTATGGATGATTTAGATGACGGAACTGCCTCTATCCATGACATGCTCGACGATAAGCTTAGAGTTACCTATTTCAAGAGTTACCTTGCCAATGTCGCTGCGGCGATCAAGTAAGCCAACATTTTTCCCCTTCATTAATATGTTCAACCAAGATAGAAGTTGACACTGAGAGTGATTTGTTAATGTCTAAAACTGAAACAGTGATGGAGTGGACATAAAGGGATACTTTGCGTGGTCGTTGCTGGACAACTTCGAGTGGGCGCAAGGGTTCACCAAGAGATTTGGTTTGGTATACGTAGACTACAAGAACGGTTTAACCCGTCACCCGAAGTCTTCTGCTTATTGGTTCATGAAGTTTCTGAAAGGTGATGAAGACAACAAAGGTAAAAAAGAGTGAAAACATGAAAGAGAGGAAAAATGAAAGGAAAACCAAAACTACAAGTACATGAAATGCGTTGTGATGTTATAACTTTGTACCAAATAGATAAATTAGTAGATGGTAATGAATGATATGATGGTATAGAGCCATAACAAACAAAATTACTTGGGCTGTTCTTTGTTTTCAAACTCATAAAGCTTTTCTTCTTCGTTTTACCCAACAAGTTATACATGTTTTTAACTCAGAATAGTATTTAGTTATTTACCTATCCTTTCATATACTTTTTTTTTTTTTTTTTTTATCTTAACAAGCTTTTCTATTTTATTGGGGTTTTTAGACTTGAGACTTAATTGCTTGACTCAATATCTTGCTCTCATGCTCTCTGGTCAATTGTGCTTGAGACTTATTAGCAAAATACTTGTTTGACTAAATTTTTGTGTGGAAACAATAATGGACATACGATCATTGTTTGACAAAACAATACAACATAATACAAATTCAATTATATTTTTTGTTTACCACAAAAGCGATACACAAAATGAAGAGCATAACATTAATCCAGAATACTGGAAAACTATCTTCTGTGGACAGCGCTGCTTACAACCATAGCAAATAGGTCGAGACATATGCTGATTGTTACGCAGAAGACGTACCTTTTTATTGTTGCATAACAACCATGAACCATGCTTCATGTAGAAGTCCTGTCCAATCAGACATGGAAGATGCAAGGTGACACAACAGTACTTATCACACGCATAAAAAGGCTCCTTGGTTTCTATCTTTCTCTCGCAAGCTTCACACCAATAAGTCATGGTACTTGCCTTTTCCTTATAAGAAAGAGTGAGTATATGTTTATCATGCTTATACCTCACCTTTTGAGGTAAAGTAGCACACATGAAGCACAAAGCAAAGTCACACTCAATGCAGTTGAATGTTTCGTTTGTGGAATCAGGCATTGGGTTTTTGCAAACCGAACATGTTCTTTCTTCTTCCGGTTTGGATGTCAAGAACAAAGGATGCACGTGACTTTCATGGACTAATGGCTCAGAAACCGTGCCGCACTGCACGTGTAGCTTAAAAGACGAGCATTCTTCTTTACCACACTCATAGAAGAAGCCACCTTTGCAGATCCAAGGACAAGCCGAACATTTATCTCCATTATAGTCTATAACACCATCGTATCCTCCCACTAAAGTGAGAACATGAGGATGTATCGGATGATAAATCTTGCGAGAAAAATTTGCACATGCTTCATGGAGCAAGAAGTCACATTGCATGCACGTGTAGAAGTTACCGAAATAGATTGGCGTGATGCATGCTTGACACTCCTTATCCTCGTCGTACTCTCTCTCCGTGTTCTCATCAAGTCTCAAATGATGACTAAAATGTTGTATGACTCCATCGCTTACCCTCACAAAGGGCTCAAGCGCTTCTTCTTCAACTTCTTCTGGCTGCCCCTCGAGATCTACACCATCCCACACGTTTCTCCGCGTGGCACATTTGGAGTGAGCCACATACGTACAACCCTTGATGCAAGAATAGCCTCCGTGAGTATTGTCGATTCCTCTACGACAAACACCACAAGACCAATCTCCTTGACCGAAAGAAGGAGTCAAAGAGATACGATGATGAGGATGACGTGATATTTTGATGACACGTGGTAAGCTCAGACACCGTTGATGAGCCACAAAGTCACAAGGAGGACATATATAGAAAGGACAGCTTGCGTGCACCAATGCACAGAGGTTGCAGGTTAAAGGATCTTGACTTGGAAACAGGCAAGTGTATGCTCATGCCACAAAGGAGTGAGAAGAGCTTCGACTCCGACTCCGACTCCGAATCCATAGTATCGGGTGGGTGCTAGTTGTAGCCGGTGGTATGAGCTTCCTCCACTGAGAATCGGGATTCATGAGCGTGATGATTTGACTGAGGAGCGATATGAGCTCAAGCTCTGGTTCAAGAGCCAACACTTGAGGAACAAGTAACATGGCCTCCGAGTTGAGATTGATTATCTGAGTCACGAGTGATATGAGCTCAGAGAGCAGCGGCTTCGGCTGAGAAGCCAAATCCATAGAGTCTAAGACGGAGATTGTTCGAGTAACGAGTGATGTGAGCTCCGACGACTCCGGTTTCGGATCCATTGACCTCACCAGAGTGATGATCTGAATCATGTTTGAGATGAAATTCGACGACTCGAAATCCTGATCCATGACGCCGTCGTCGGATCTGATGGATATCACAAGATTCGATGGAATGATTGTTTTGAGGAACCGATGATCATAGCACCTACCTAACGCTAAGCAACTAGCACATTTTCTTCTTAAACAAAACAAAAAGTCATTGAATGATTAGGTTTTAGTTTTGATGACGTAGCGTAGTGTACAAGAAATTTTTTAATTACTAGCAAGTAGTGGCGACGGAACAAAAAATATAACGTCATTTTTTTTATTTTTAAATACCAACAACTTTCACCGGATTTATAAAGTAGACAATCATCAGCGCACAAAAAAAAAAAAAAAAAAAAAAAAAAAAAAAAAAAAAAATTATACCTTTTGCTCTTTGGTTCCAAAAATCATACTCTGATCGACTTAAGCTTTTCTTCTTCGTTTGTACCCAATAAGTTATACGTATTTCTATTTCTTCGTTTTCTTGTTCTTACCGAGGAAACTATTTGTGAAAAGATTGTTGATATTTTGAAATGTTACCTAGGGTTCTACTAGCTTTAGCAATGTGGAAGCGAGTGTTTACTAAACATATTGGGGGATACCGGTTTTGATATACAAAATCTTAAGAAAAAAAAGAAAAACCCGAAGAACTGATTTGCCGAATCGAATCAAACCAAAATCATTTTGCAAAATAACCGATTGGTTTGTATCTCAAGGGTTGTTGATATTTTGGAAGAGTACTTAGGTTTCTACTAGTTTAAACAATGTGGAAGTATGCAAATCACATGATCTACTAGTTAAAACAGTGTGGAGTGTTTACTATATAACATTTATTACGACATTGTGCTAATCACATGATCGACTAGTTTAAACAACGTGGAGTGTTTACATCTAATATTTAACGTAGGGCGTTACATTTATTGCAACAGTTAACACATGCTCATACTATCTTTTTTGATATCATATTAATTGACTAGGTCCGGGATATTCATGGTTGTCCACTACATACTTATGAGGATCTGGTACATTATTCTCCTTTTAGCTTATCAAACCAACCAAACAAACATTTTGAGATACGTTTTATGCCAAAATCACAAGAATGCAAATTTGGTTATGCCAAGAAAGGTAAATAAAACACATATGGATCACATGAAAGACATTGAGAAATACATAGACACGATAAGTATCTAAAACCCCTATTCAAGTTGTCTCTCTAATTATATCTCAAAACACATTGTACATTTGAAAACTCCATATTCAGTTACGCAAAAAAGGTTCATAATTCAGTTTATCAATGTATAACAGACTAACAGTAGATCGAGACTGACAGATGCATTCTAGAATTTTATGATCTGTCTAGCAAAAATTTTTATAGTAACATATACAATTGATTTGGTAAAATAATATTTATACTTTGGATTTTTCAAACTCGTTAAAGTAAAAATGGTAGAAATCTGAATAAAGATAAGAAAAATAAATCAAAATAAGATAAGATCACTCATAAATCCCAAGGTCCCAATTCATCTCCTTCAGGAGATTTTGCAATTTTTTTGTTTTATGTATAATAAGGCAACCCTGAATAAATATGTATATCATCTGAACACTGAAACATTTGCCCATAATTTTTCTCATCATCTTTATCAAAACAGAATTTTCCTCATCACTTATGACGTAATAATTGTGGTTCATCGTGGATATATAAGTAGGTGGCGGCCTCATGGAATCTAGAAGAAATTAATTGTTAATTAAAATAAAATAAAAAAAGAAGGAGAGAGAGAGAGAGAGAGCAAGAGTGAGAGAGAGGAATAAATTATCTTAATTAAGCCCGAAATAAATTATGAAAATTGCATCGTCTTCCCCGCTAATCGCCGTTGTCTCCAGCTCAGGCTCATCGGTGAGTTGACTTATTCATTATGAACATGTGTCTCTATTAAATCATTCACCAAATTTCAAGTTTTTCGTCTCCTTTCCAGTCTTCAAATCCGACCCGTAAGTCATTTTCCGTTTGTTCAATCGATAATTTTTCCCCGTAGAATCTTTTGATCATTGGAGTAAGAAAAACCTTAAAAATGTGATCTTGTTGTAATTTTATGTTTGGGTTTACGAAAGTTTCAGTAATTTCCATTTTGATGATCTGACTGTGACATGATTTTTGTTTTATTCTGGGATTTGATTAGACTTTTTTTTTCTTCAGGATCCGAAAACAAGCGGATCACTTGGATCTCGAATCCTTCCGGCTGCTCACAGGTTAGTGTTTTTTTTCAGCCTATTTCTGATTTTGATTTCGTAATTTATAGTGTAACTTAGAAATCATGCGGTAGGACGAAGTTTGATACAATGATGATAGCAATGATATAATGAAATGATGATGAGGGTGGTCAGTGGTGATGAATATGGTGTTGTTTATGATTATATGATGATGAGTCAGGGTTTATGGCCAAGGATTTAAAAGTCTTGATGGCTCTTTGTTGATTTGCCCGTTGCTTTGAATATCCGTCTTTTGAACTTTGAATCACATTCATGGCTTGTTTGTGTCTTTCTTGATTAGTGTTTATGAATTGGTTTGAAGTTAAGAGTTGTAGTCGTCTAGACACTTTGCAGCAAGTTGTATAGCTCATCCTTCATTTTTGTCTGTAGGCGAGCATGAAAAATACCAACTTTTAGTTCTGTGATTAGAGCAAGACAAGTTTTATATTTGAGTTCTTGCAGATTTGGATTGTCATTGGATTTATTTAGTGTGGTTTTTCTTTAAGTTTTACCATGACTTCTAAGTTCTAACCCTGTAAGTATACCAGATCATCCCCATCGGACAAACTTCTCCGTTGTAGGACAATGTTTTCCAGTCACCTACGGCATATCGAGTCCATGTCCATTCGACCGTCAGGCGCGGGGAAGATCTCTCAAATAAACGCCGTTGTTTTGGGGGAATCCCTTGCCTCTGAGGAGAATGATCTCATCTTTCCCAGCAAGGATTTCTCCAGCCAGGCTCTTGTTTCCTCCCCTCAACAGGTCTCTCTCACTCTCTTTTCTAGTTACCAACTGAGTCCTTAGATTAACACACCTCATCTTCTCTGCTTGCTTTTTATGATCTGCCAAATCGTTTACCTTCTTGTTATTGTACGCAGTACATGGAAATGCATAAAAGGTCGATGGACGACCCTGCTGGGTTTTGGTCTGACATTGCGTCTGAGTTTTACTGGAAGCAGAAATGGGGTGACCAAGTGTTTTCTGATAATTTCGATGTCAGGAAGGGTCCTATTCACATTGAGGTGGATGTCTTCTTTTTCTCCTTTCGTTGTTATTTTTAATTGCTTTACTTTCGGCATAACATGTCCGTGTGCTACCAGTGGTTCAAGGGGGGAATCACCAACATTTGCTACAACTGCTTGGACAAAAACGTTGAAGCTGGTTTGGGTGATAAAACAGCCATTTACTGGGAAGGCAATGAACGTGGTGTAGATGCTTCCTTGACTTACTCTGAGTTGCTCCAACAAGTTTGTCAGGTATAAACATTACTCTTGTTTCTCATAATTTATCTGGCACTGAATTTGCCTTGCCTCCGTTGCTGCAGCTTGCTAATTACTTGAAAGATATTGGAGTGAAGAAGGAAGATGCCGTCGTAGTTTATTTACCAATGTTGATGGAACTTCCCATCGCTATGCTTGCATGTGCACGGATCGGAGCTGTTCATTCGGTAAGCTGTGAAAATTGTACATTTGTCTACAATGCAACATGTGCCTGATTCATAAACACAAAACCAGTTCCTGAGGTTAATTCAATTCTCCCCCAGGTCGTTTTTGCTGGATTTTCTGCTGACGCTCTTGCCCAAAGAATCATTGATTGCAAGCCAAAAGCAGTACTGACTTGCAATGCTGTTAAAAGAGGCCCTAAGACCATAAACCTTAAAGCTATTGTTGATGCTGCACTCGACCAATCCTCTAAAGATGGAGTCTCTGTAGGTTAGTCCATTAAGCAGAATCTGTATTTTTGGCATCAACTGGATGCTCCAATTTATCATTTTCTGGTTTTTGCTCTTAAGAGTTTGCACAACTGTCCTTCAAAACATCTTTTCCTCTCTTTACTCTTTATTATTCGTTCGTTCTCTGAGCACAGTAGAGAAAATATGGGAAACAGACATTTGCCTGTTTGTTTGATTGGTTCATAACTAATGATTTTCTGGCTGTTCTGTCTCTTGATTCTCGTCAACCAGGCGTATGCTTGACATATGACAACTCATCAGCGACAACAAGGGAAGAGACTAAATGGCAGAATGGAAGGGATGTGTGGTGGCAGGTAACTGCAGACCTGTTTAATAATTGGCAAAATGCAATCGTTTCTTGTTGCCACCGGTTCTTAAAGTCATTTGTGGGTAATGGTTATCTCTTTAGGATGTCATTCCTAAATATCCAACATCGTGTGAGGTGGAATGGGTTGACGCGGAAGATCCCTTGTTTTTGCTCTACACCAGTGGAAGTACCGGGAAGCCAAAGGTAATTTTGGTCCTTACTTATATTGAATTTTTAACTTGGTGTCTTTTAGTTTCTGTCTTTGATATGCGTTCTTTGAAGGGTGTCCTACACACAACTGGAGGATATATGATCTACACTGCTACAACATTCAAATACGCATTTGACTACAAATCAACAGATGTATACTGGTATGCAAAGACACTTGTCTTGATTGTTAAAAAATCCTTACTAAAAGCTAAGCGGTATAAAGTGCTAATCTCTTTACTTCTCTGATATAAGGTGTACAGCAGATTGTGGTTGGATCACTGGCCATAGCTATGTAACTTATGGACCGATGCTCAATGGAGCCACCGTTGTTGTCTTTGAAGGGGTAATCCATTTGAATCATAATTTAACTTTATGTTTCTCTTCCATAGTAATACATTATTTTTCTTACAAAGCTATCAGCATTTAAGCTTATGAATGTGTGCAAATGAGTTTTACTTTCCATCGCTTTCATTTGGATTGAATTGTTGATTGTGATATTATCATCTGGTTTCGAACAGGCTCCAAACTACCCTGACTCTGGACGCTGTTGGGAAATTGTTGACAAATACAAGGTTTCGATATTTTACACTGCTCCAACTTTGGTGAGGTCTCTCATGCGCGATGATGATAAGGTAAGATATATGCGATCTCTCGTTGTAATGAAAAAATAACCATCAATATACTGATGCTTCGAAAGCTACAAGTACATGATATTTTGATCCGTCCTTCAAATTCTTGTATAGTAATTAAAGCCTTATGTAGGGAAATAATACTTTAGATATCTAAATTGTTTACTTATATTTCCGTTTTCAATTTATATAGTATGTAACAAGTCATTCTCGCAAATCACTACGAGTCCTTGGAAGTGTGGGTGAGCCCATCAATCCGAGTGCCTGGAGGTTGGAACTCTATTATCTCTAGTCTTTTATTTATGTGATCAGTTGAACGGGAAGTTTATTTAATAGTTCATGGATACTCTGATGTAGATGGTTCTTCAATCTAGTCGGTGATTCAAAGTGTCCCATTTCTGATACGTGGTGGCAAACTGAAACTGGTGGCTTCATGGTGACTCTTCTCTCTTGCTCTTTACCTCTCTTGATACCTCTTTGCATTATTTTCTCTCTCTCTCATGTGCATTAAATTTCATGGCAGATAACCCCATTGCCAGGTGCTTGGCCGCAAAAGCCTGGTTCAGCTACCTTCCCTTTCTTTGGTGTTCAGGTCTGTGATCTATAGTGCCAAATAGATTTAGTATGTTGCTTCTTCCTTTAGATATACGTCTTTGGAGGACTTCACTCTCATCTCTCTCTCTGTATCTGCTGCAGCCTGTCATAGTTGATGAAAAAGGCAATGAAATCGAAGGCGAGTGTAGTGGTTATCTTTGTGTGAAAGGTTCATGGCCCGGGGCGTTTAGAACTCTGTATGGGGATCATGAAAGATATGAGACCACCTACTTTAAACCTTTTGCTGGATATTATTTCAGTGGTGATGGTTGCAGCAGGTAGATCATTTAATCTAATTCGTTTCTTTTCACAAAAACCAATTTTGGCAGTTCTTTGTGTATCATCTTTCAGTTATCGCATAGCTACAGGCATGTTTATCTATTGATATGATCCAATGCTGGATGAGTTTTCATGGCTTTTATCTAAATTTGATTTTGTGCTCCAGAGACAAGGATGGTTACTTCTGGCTTACGGGAAGGGTTGATGATGTTATCAACGTCAGGTAGAACAAAAATTCACAAATCAATATCACTAAATTCCCTAAACTTCCAATTTTTTCCCAACCGCTCAAATCTGTACTTATGTTTGGATATTTTTATTTGAATGCACAGTGGTCATCGAATCGGAACTGCTGAAGTGGAATCTGCTCTGGCTTCACATCCCCAATGTGCAGAAGCAGCTGTTGTAGGCGTAGAACATGAGGTATGTGGACTGATTACGCAATATGCATACATGATTTGGGATAGGAAGCATATTGGAACCCTTTGCCTATGTTAGTCATTGCGTATAATTCGAAAAGGCTTAGGATGTTTAGGATGTGGAATAATTGGAACTGGCTTTAGAGCCATTACAAAGCAGAGAGGTTCCTGGTTCTCTATTACAAAACATAAGGTCTAATAAGTTTGGTTCTTATCAGAGATCACATGAATTAACCTTCAAGCCTCATGCTTGTATCAGGTAAAAGGTCAAGGAATCTATGCGTTTGTCACTCTTGTAGAAGGTGTTCCTTACAGTGAAGAGCTTCGGAAAAGCCTTGTACTCATGGTCCGAAATCAGGTATGATATATATGAACAAAAACTGAATAGAGAATGCTAATCTTAGATGAAGTGTTACTGCACATTTTGTTATTGTATTGAGTTTTGGTAACACTTTTGCCATTTTTTTCAGATTGGAGCATTTGCGTCCCCGGACAAAATACATTGGGCACCAGGATTGCCAAAGACGAGAAGCGGTAAGATAATGAGGAGAATCTTGAGAAAGATTGCTTCAAGGCAATTAGAAGAGCTCGGAGATATAAGCACACTTGCAGATCCTAGTGTAGTTGATCAGCTTATTTCACTTGCTGATGTGTGATCCCTTTTCTTTTTAACTCTGAATGGAGAGTCTGTGGAGTTTTGTTCATCTATGTTTTTATAGAGGGAATTGGTGAAAACAAAAAAAACCTGAAACAACAAGATTCAGGTTCTTGTGAGGAATAAAGCGGGCAGACGATTTCGTTATGTTTCTAAATAAAGGAATTTTATTTTTTTCCGTCTAGATTATTGTTTTATTACAAATGATAAGAACAATTATTTCACAATTATATACAACAGGTTTGTTGTATATTACACTGTTGTATATTACAACAGGTTTGTTGTATATTACACTGTTGTCTTGATGTTTCCATAAAAATAAAGAAATTTTTTAATCTGTCTACAGTATCTTTTATTAACAGTCCAAAACTGTATCTTCTTTAGTAATAAGCTAACTGATCAAACTTGAAATTTGTTCAAATTTTTACTTATTTTTTTCTGAAACAACAATAGAAGTATTGAAACGATTCAAGAGAAAGTATCCTTGTAACAAGAGGTGATGATGAAAACGCAGTCGTAGTTGACTTTCAAAGTCTAAAGAGAAGTCGACATTGTCGGCCACATGCCTAAAAGTGGCTTCTTTTAGATTGGTATTCTTCCACTAATGCATTTCATATTTTAATCAAACATTTTCTTTTGTTACGAGATGCCCCTACTAAATAATCATCTAAAAGGTCCTTAATCAAGTCAAATGTGTAGTCTTTCTAATAACAGTTGCAAGAAAACGATGGTATAGACTATAGATTATACAATCTTCGAACATTTCATGTTATGAAACCCAAATCTAACAAGTCTTTATATGTTTTGTGGTTTTTTTGTTGCAACATTCAAGCTTCTTCTTTTCTTCTAGTGATGTGTTTTTTTTTTGTCAACATAGTGATGTGTTTCTCTAGTTTGAATTAAGAGACATAATAGATGAGGAAACTCCTCCCATGCTTCCACCAACCATTTAAAATATTCATTATACAAGTTGATGGAAGTATATATACATGTAGGATCGATGAAGAAGAGACAGATTTGTGAGAAGAGAAGCATCATGGGTACTCAAAACAACTCACACATCTTTACAATTCTAATTTCTTTGCTCCTCCTCTCTCCTTTATTTCTCAGCCATTCATCACAAGCTTTCTCTGTTGGTTTAGCATTACATCGCAAAATCAGTAAGTTACTAAATTAACATATGTACTTTCAAAATTTCAAAAGAAAAAAAACATATCTCCTTTCATATACGTGTGAATGATTTGACGTTTTTTAGTTGGTTCGCTCTAAAGATTACATACATACATATGCTGATATGCATAGTATCATGTTGTACATTTTGTTCCTCGTTTCTATTAATGTTCACAATACATTAGAGTTTAGCTATTAACCTACCGTATGACTCAGGTGTTTATAATCTCAATTATAATTTGGCCAAAACTAAATCTGCATGATCCATTACGATTGATAGTTCACTTAGTCTGAGTCATGTTACATATCAATTTTACTAATCATATTTACAAGAAACACGTATATATGCTAATGTTCCATTGTTTACTAATCAAAATGTATATATATTCTTTAGATACCGTTAATTTTTTTGTTAGTACTACACATTTATCCCTTATAGCAATGGACTATTGGACTGTATGTTATGACTTGCAGCAAGGGAAAAAAATGGGGTGAGACAAATTGGATACCAAAGAAAAGTACAAGTAAAGCCGAGTGACACGAGAAGAGGCCCATCAAAGGGTCATCCTCCGGGCTCCCCAAGACTATGATGACTCTATGATCTTCTCGTTACCCTTATATAATAAGATATGGCACTAATGTTTATAACAACACTAATGGAATAGTTGGTTGTTCAAGATCTATGTATCAATATATGGTGGAAGTTGAGTTTTTGTTCTTAATTTAGAACTCCAAAATTGGAAAAGAGATTTACATTGTATGGTCTTTGGCCTAAAGAGACTGTGATATCCAAAACATAACTCTTTGGATAAATGTTTTTAAACAGCGTTATTTTTTTTACAAAATGCCCCAGATAAATAATCAACTAAGGTCTACCTTAATCACGTCAAATTTATAGTTTTCACTATAGTTAATTTAAAAAAAAAAAAAAAAAAAAAAAACTGTGGAAAAGTATGGATTCATATCAAAGTGATTGGACTGCCCTAAATAACAGACAAGTTTCTCGGAAACATCTGAACAAATCATATTTGGTTTAATACTTTAATTTCTTGAAAATTATCAGCAAGGATATAATGATGTTGTAACTTGTAATTTGGGGTTAGATATACAAAAGTTGGGAAGTTAACTCAAAAATTAACTCGTAAGAATATCAGATTATAAAAACGATTTAATCTCTGGAGTGGAGAAGTATAAATGTATAACCACATAGTTGACTCTTCAACCTTAAAAAGCCATACAAAGTAATCGAGCCGTTGCACAAATCACATTCTTCTTCCCTAACTTTTATTGAAAACGTTTGTCTTCCTCCTTTTTTTTTTTTTTTTTTTGGTTTTAAGTCTTCCTCCTTTATGTCCTAACGGTCATATTTTCAAAAAGTAAACAAATACGACCGTTAATCCCAAAAAAATTCCACCTTTATCGCTTCTCAATCTTCTTGCGTATATAAACCCTAAAACCAAGTGGACAAATCAAAACAAAAAGCAAAAACAGAGTCCTCTCTTCTCTTTCTCAAAATTTGTAAAATCCTTTCACAAATTTCTCAAAACTTGAAATGGGGATCTCAAAATCGAAAGGCAACACACACAACATCTTCCTCCTCTGCAACTACATCCTCTTAGGCTCAGCGTCAAGCTGCATCTTCCTCACAATCTCCCTCCGTCTCTTCCCATCTCTCTCCGGCCTCTCCCTCATCTTCCTCCACGCTCTCACCATCGCCACCGCCGTCTCCGGCTGCTCCGTGTTCGCCTCCTCCACCGCCACCACCACGAGCGACAGACTATACGGTGCACACATGGTGGCCACAGTCCTCGCGGCCATATTCCAAGGAGCAGTCTCTGTTCTGATATTCACGAGAACAGGGGATTTCCTAAGGACACTTAAATCGTATGTTCAGGAAGAAGACGGAGCAGTGATTCTCAAGCTCGCTGGTGGTTTGTGCGTTTTGATGTTCTGCTTGGAGTGGGTTGTTCTTGTGTTGGCGTTTTTGTTGAAGTATAGTGATTATCTGGATGAGAGTGTTGTAGATGATAACGGTAATGGTAAGTTTCAGAGGCAAGACGAAGATCTCAAAGATTGGCCTTCTTATCCATTTCAACTCAAGCTTTAAAAAGTTTCCATTTTGATTTCAATTCGAAATTTTTGGTTGATTTTATAATATTGATGTTTGTGTTTGGTTGATCCTTGTGATTTGAGAGTTTTATGTGATTATGTCGCACTTTAAATGAGTGTACAAAATAATTCATCAGAGTATTTTTCTACTCAAAATAGTATACTTTTACTTGTTTAAATGTTGATGAATATTTGAAACACAGAAATGGTCTTCAAGTTTTGGTCTTGAAACATATGAATGTAGAAGAACAACAATAATATTGAGCACAAAATATTATATTTACTTTAACGGATGTAATAGCTGAAAAAAAAAAAAAAAACAAGATTGATAAACATTTTAAGTTATTTCAAGAACTACACTTTTTGAACATCTAAAAATCATACTTATAATATTTACAAAACATGGATAATTGGATATATCAATTATTGTTTGAGATCAGTCTTGCTTTCAACAATGTGTGTCCAATAATTGTTTGATCCAATTCATTTCATTTCATTTGGCTAAGAAAACATTAGGATGATGTCTTCTACAACGTCCACCCAATTCGCCACGTCGTCATCATCCACGTTTACATTAACCAATTAAAATTAATAAAAAAACAAAAATTAAGTTTCCAAAAGAAGAGGAAACAGAGAAAAATGCTGAACAGAGCAGTTGCTTCCGCCGTCTCTCCGGTCTCTTCTTCTTCTTCTCTCTTACCCAATTCTAAACCTTTCTTCTCCGTCAAAAGCCTCTCTGGATTCCGATCTTCATCGTTCTGCGGCTACACTCGTAAAATCACCCATAAGCATCTCCGACTCCGAATGACGAATCCTAGTACGACGGCGAGAGCTATGGCTACGCAGCAGCTCGAGAACGCCGATCAGCTTATCGATTCCGTCGAAACTTTCATCTTCGATTGTGACGGTGAGTACCATCATCAGTCATAAAAATGTTAATTTGATAATGTTAAGAGGACTATTGGGTGACGAATCAGGAAGAGAATGCTATAATCTGAACAATTTGTGTGTGTTTTGTAGGAGTGATTTGGAAAGGAGATAAATTGATTGAAGGAGTTCCTGAAACACTTGATATGCTTCGTGCCAAGGTTGGTAAGCAAAATCTCTTGATCAGTTTTTAGTTTATTTTGCAGAAATGGTTCATATTTTAGCTTTTTTAATTTTGCAATGCTGAGTCAAAATCTTTTCAAAGTTTGTACCTTTTAACAGCAATTGCTTTTTTGCAGGGAAAGAGATTGGTTTTTGTTACGAACAACTCAACAAAGTCAAGGAAACAATATGGCAAAAAGTTTGAGACTCTTGGCCTGAGTGTTAACGAGGTTAGTGACTTTGGTTCACAATGCAGCTACTCTAGTTAGGTGCTCTTAAGTCTATGATTGGTTTTGATTAGAAAGTTTCGTTTTTTATTTATTTTCAGGAGGAGATATTTGCATCTTCTTTTGCTGCAGCTGCGTACTTGCAGTCTATTGATTTCCCAAAAGATAAGAAGGTTAAGCCATCTTTTAATCGAAACTATTCAGCCAACAGTCAAATATGTTTTTTCCCTTTGCAAGTTGTGATGTATATATCTGTTCAGGTGTATGTGATTGGTGAAGAGGGAATATTGAAAGAGCTCGAGCTTGCTGGTTTTCAATACCTTGGAGGTCCTGTATGTATCATCATGACCTTTCTTACTAGCTTCTTGGATTTGTTTTTTTCGCATAGATGTTAACATTCTCTTCTTGGTTACTCCTAAATACTTGTGCTAGAAAAAAGAGCAACATTTTGAAAAAATATTCCATCTCTTTTTTTTTCTTTCTCTGTGTGCGCAAAAGAGTAATTGTTCTCAACAGTTAACTGTTCAAATGCAGGATGATGGTAAAAAGCAAATTGAATTGAAACCAGGGTTTCTAATGGAGCATGAGCATGATGTATGTCATCATCCTTCCTACACATTTCTTTGTGCTTCTGTTTCTGTTTCTCTCCTTAAACTTGTAGAAAGCATGAAATTGTTGTTCTTGATACTGAAACTGAGTATAGTTTCACTAAAAATGCTTTCCAGGTAGGAGCTGTTGTGGTTGGATTCGATCGCTATTTCAACTACTACAAAATTCAGTAAGTTCTCCAGTTATATGTTTTCCTCCACATTTCAGGACTGATACTATTGCTGGTTTATCATGAATGAGCCATGCATTAGAAATTTTTGTGTTAAGTTTCGTCATTGTTTGGTTTGGTTATCTAACAACTTCTTTTGAATGGAAGGTATGGAACACTCTGTATCCGCGAAAACCCGGGGTGTCTTTTCATTGCTACAAACCGAGATGCTGTCACACACCTTACGGATGCTCAAGAATGGGCAGGTTTGCTTCTTGTATGCGTAATTTATTTACTGTTTTTCTTTAGCTGTAGTTTGAGCGTTTCAGTTATAATCTTCTTCTTTTAGGTGGTGGCTCTATGGTTGGTGCTCTTGTTGGATCCACTCAACGTGAGCCTCTTGTTGTTGGAAAGCCCTCAACTTTCATGATGGACTATTTAGCAGACAAGTAAGGGGCTTCTCTAGATTCTCATATTCCTTCTTTCTTCTGCTTAATCAAAGAAATGGAATTGAGTTCAAGAAGTTGTGGCTGAGTTCCTTCAGTGTATATCCATCGTTAACTTATCAATGAATGAATGTGATCTATACTTTCTTCTTATAAACCATCACATAAGATATAGTTCACTAATATTGTGCAATGTGCAGATTTGGAATCCAAAAGTCACAGATATGCATGGTGGGTGATAGATTGGACACTGACATTCTGTTTGGACAGAATGGTGGTTGTAAAACTCTGCTCGTCCTCTCCGGTACATAACTAATCCAGAAACACTTCCTCTATCTACATTTTCTCTCCTTTTTAACTATCTAAGTCAGTAAAAAAATATTATTCATTTTTGTTCTTGAAGGTGTTACTTCAGTCTCAATGTTGGAAAGTCCTGAGAACAAGATACAACCAGATTACTACACGAGCAAGATTTCTGATTTTCTGACCCTCAACAAAGCTACTGTATAATCAAGTAAGCGCGGCGTCAATCACTCTGTACAACTCAAGAAATCGAATTGTTTCACTGGTTTACAAATACAGAATTTCATACATTTTCTCTGTGCCTTTTGTGTATAAAGCTGAATCTTGCTTGCTTTGGCAAGCTTCTTTTATGTGCAGTGACTTACCTTCGTGTGCATTGCGAATTAGCGAGCCAATGAGTATTGTTTAGTAAGAGTTTTTACAGAATTGAATGTTAAAAAGATGAACCAGTCTCTGATCTGTAAGAGGAAGATTCTTCATCGACTTTAAACCCCTTTGTATGTGAATGGTTAAAACACTTGAGTTACACAATTGGACAAGAAGGATCTGCATAGTGAATAACCTTATTCAACTCTTAACATATGGAATCAACATGTATACTATGGTTACTTCAATCCAAACTTTATTTAACTGCTGAATCTACGTAGACCTTCCGATACACATGTTATTCCTCTGTGTCTTAGTATCTGATCGGTCCATTGAGGCTGTCTGATGCAAACTGAGATACAGATGGGCGAGACAAAGAACGAATGCAACTCAAAGATCATTCGAAGCATACTATAAAACCTGATGCTTTGTTGTAAAGGAAATTGAAGTGGGTATGCGAACCAAAGTACCTGATCAACTATTGGATTTGTTGATGTGGTAAACTCGTGGGTCATTCCTTGCCAAACAACCTTTCCCTCATACAGAAACAATAACCTAAATCGAAAAACGAAGCAGCTTTCAAGACTTACATCCCCAAAAGATAAATGGTTCATATACATATATTATACTTCAAGATTATAGAGTAAAAGCAGAACCTGTCTACAGCTCTTTGGATAGTGCTATGTTGATGAGTAACAACCACATAAGAAGCTATATTTCCAGGTTTTCCAACTGCATCCTCGCCCGTCATGTGAACAGAGGGATAAGATCTTCAACTACAGTTGAGGCTATAGGATCAAGTCCTACTGTTGGTTCATCATACAAGAGCACCTAAAAACCAACATTAAATTGAAGCAATTGTTTGTTTTTGTTTTGTCTCTTAAATGCTCAAACCTTTCATTTCAGGTTCCTTACAGTTGTGTTCGTTTCGACCCTGATGACCGTGAGGCCATCCGGATTTTCTTGGACCATATGATCGCGAAGGAGAACATGGAGCTGGATTGTTTCCTCCTAAACCATGATGAGAAAGAGCTTTATCAGATCACTTTTGGTGATCATGTCCCCTATCTTACTTACGTCAGACCTAACTAGTATTAGTGCTTTCTCAGAGGAAGACCTGGGAAAATGGAGATTCTGTCGAAAGTGAAAATTGAAGAGATATTATATGTTGAATGCCGAGTTGACAATTTTGTGAAAATTTCTGATCAGAAGATGTGTTTGTTTACGTCATTACTAATTTTCATGATGAAGAAAAATGATCAATGCATCGATCACTGAATCGCTTGGAACATTTTTGTAAGAAAAAATTTAAACTCGTTTCAAGCTCTTAAACATCTGGGTAATATACTATTTGCACCTCAACTGCACATGATTCGAATCAGAATGCTTTATGGAGAATCAATTCTCAATACCCTCACATCTCATGTAAAGTTTATCCATTGTGATATCTTAAAAATCATGATTTTATTTCTAATCAACAAATTTTACGAAGCATGGTCCATGGCATTTGGACTTAAAACTATGTGTGTAAAAGGAATATAAGGTCTTTGTCATACAAGGCCTCGTCGATTTCAAAGCTGAAACGGGCGGGGAAGAGTCATAATGAAGACAAAAATGTAATTACTAATGTAAAAATTATTAGATTTGAGTCTAGTTGATACCAAATTCATGGAGAAGATTATGAGTAAGGTTAGAAGAAAGAGTAAAGAGCCGGCTTTTTGTGAAAGCTCATGATCAAAACCCAAGACTTTTGAACTGTCCAAGAAGATTTGGTGATTGTGATGTGTGAAAGACTGAAATCAGTGAAGAATGTGAAGAATGAGAGGAGAAAAAAAATAACTATGTGGTAGGAGAAAGATAGTAGAATGTTGTTGATTCATGGAGAAAATTGATTTAAGAAGTCATTTCTTGTAGGATCAATACCTAACACGTACAGTTCCAAAATGATTCTCAAAGTGTCTTCTGCTCACATACAGTTTAGAAGCAACCACTTTGAGCAAACTTGTACACGGTCCTTATCTAGTTTTTTTTTTTTAATTATATGAACCTTCTCAAAAACTTGAGTTACACAATTGGACAAGAAGGTTGTGCCTAGTGAATAGCCTTATTCAACTCTAAACATATGGAATCAACACGTATAATATGGTTACTTCAATCCAAACTTTATTTAACTGCTGAATCTACTTAGACCTTTCGATACACATGTTCTCCCTCTGTGTCTTAGTATCTGATTGGTCCATTGAGGCTGCCTGATGCAAACTGAGATACAGATGGGAGAGACAAAGAAAATAATGCAACTCAAACATCATTCAAAGCATACTATAAAACCAGATGCTTTACTGTAAAGGAAATTGAAGTGAGTATGCGAACCAAAGTACCTGTTGAACTATTGGATTTGTTGATGTGGTAAACTCGTGGGTCATTCCTTGCCAAACAACCTTTCCCTCATACAGAAACAATAACCTAAATCGAAAAACGAAGCAACTTTCAAGAGTTTCATCCCTATGTGATAAATGGTATATTTACACTTCTAGATTAGAGAGTAAAAGCAGAACCTGTCTACAGCTCTTTGGATGGTGCTATGTTGATGAGTAACAACCACATAAGAAGAGATATTTCCGGGTTTTCCAACTGCATCCTCGCCCCTCATGTGAACAGAGCGGATAAGATCTTCAACTACAGTTGAGGCTATAGGATCAAGTCCTGCTGTTGGTTCATCGTACAAGAGCACCTGAAAACCAACATGAGCCGAAAAGGAAGATTTACAAAATAAGATAACAAGAACTTCGAAAATCCACTGATAACTTCTTATTTCCACCACATCTTTTTAGTTTCATCTCTGAAGCAAGAGTCAAGCATTCATGAATTGGTATGTATGTTCAGATTACCTCTGGCTCTATGACATCTTTTGTTGTATCGAAAATTATCGAACGGGCTAAAGCAACCCGTTTCTTCATCCCACCAGATAGCTCAGAAGGTAGCCGATTCTCAACACCCTGATTTTATTAGTTAGAAACAAATGTTAACCAAGAGGAGCTCTTGACAAGCTCTAAACTAGTTTCCAATAAGAAATTCAACACCCTGATTTAAACCTAGTTACTAAAGTAAGGTTTACCTTCAAACCAACAGCTGCCAAGGTTTCTGTAACAAGCTCAGATATTCGAGTCTCAGGCATTTTTGATCTTTCATATCTGAGATTCATAAACATGAAAAGCTTTCAATTGATACGAATGTGGAAAGCATCTGCCTGTATACAGTAGAAAGGAAGTTTAAAGATGGGATGTTACAAAAGGAAGCCAACGTTTTCACGAACAGTCAAAGAATCAAAGAGAGCTCCACTCTGAAATACCTGTTGGATTGAGCAAATATAAGACACAACCTCAAAACTAACGACGAGAATAAGTACTTAGGAAGCACATACCAAGCCAATACGAAGTCCAGATATTTCCTCATCACTAATCAGACCGACTCGCTTTTTGCCGCGTATATACACCTCTCCCTGCTCATCAAAGCATTAGACACACTCTATATAATCTGAAAGAAATCAAACAATATTGTGAAGAAATATTGTAGACCTTGTCTGGAGCAAGAAGACCAGCAATGATCTTTAAAATCGTCGACTTTCCAGTCCCTGAAGGACCGATAACTCCAACTGCCTCGCCATGTCTAATCTGCATAAAAAAAAAAATGGCTACGAAAGTTTCTTAAGGTGTCACTAGTGAAACTAATTTTGAAGCAGCAATGAAGGAAGAAGAAGAAGAAGAAGAAGAGACCTTAAAGCTAACGCCTTTCAAGATATGCTTATCCCCAAACGATTTATAGACATCTCTGCATTCTATAAGAACATCTGAGTCACTCTCAGGCTCTACTTCTTCATGATTACCTCTCAAATTGGAGAGATTCTGTGAAACAATATCACATTTTCAATGTTAAACATGAGCTCTAGACTAAAGTAGTAACCAAAAATGCAGAAAATTTCCAAATTACAACGCTTGGATCATTTCAGAGATGAATTCATGTATAGTGTATACACAGAAAAATAAGAGCTTTCACAACAGACTAAAGGAATGGCAAAAATTTGGTAAGATTGAGAGAAAAGAAGAAAGCAAAAATGGACAATACAGTGAATTTGGTGGACGAGAATCCATCCTTGTTCAAGTTCCGAGGAGGAGGAGCTATGCAACAGCTTACAACTTTCTTCTGCTTATGAAACAACCTAACACTCCTTGTTGCCGCGACGGTGGAATCGCTGCCGGAACGGTCACGGGAGCATAAACTAGGAAGAGACGTAGCGGAAGAGGATAAAGAAATCATGATTCAGGGAAGAGATTCTGAAGAAATTGTTAGTTTCGAGGAGAGGAGAGGATCGGAGATGATTTGAACACTCGTGTGGAGAAATTGGAGAGTAATTTGAGAGAAACGGAGAGAATTAGAAGAGTATCATCGCCGGTAATGGAAACATCGATTTTTTTCCCGGCGAGAGAGATCAGGGGATGAATCAGCAAATTAAGTTTTTTAATAAATAAAATGTTCGGGCTGTTTTTAAAGTTCAGAGAAAATATAAGGGTTCTTTTAGAAAACAAAGACGATGGAGTAAAGACGTTGAGTGTGTTTTTTAGAAAACACATGCAAAAGATACGCGTCGGTGGAATTCATTTGTAACATTTACGATTCAGATTTGTCAAATATGTTTTGATTAGATTGTTTCGATGAATTGCATTTGCTTGATCTTATATTTTGATGAATTTGTTTCAACATTATGGTTTCTTTTGTTATCTCCTGATGAATCAGGAGGAAAATATTGTCCTTTTTCAAAGACAAAAACACACGAAATCTTAGAAATAACAAACTGGAATTTTATATATCTATGCTGTTACAATCTTCAAACTTCAGATGAAAAATTTGGCATTTTATACATAATACATACTACCCAAAACTTAGACTGTGGTGAAACGAAAATCTCTAAAAGATACCAATCAAAAATGACTATACTAAACCAAGATTTCATCAATCAAAAACAACCCTTATGGCAAAGAAGCTACTACATAACATAAGAAGCAAGTGAATCTTGGAAGTTTTAACAGATTTTTAAGACAACAAATTCATTTAAATGAATATCTGTAAAACTCCAAAATTTCACTTAATTCTATAATAGCTTCTGACCAAAAGGGTCTTCTTGATGAAATCTTGAACATTTTCGGCTTATAGCAGCTTTTACTGATAAAGCCCCCGGAGACAGATGAATTTGATCTGTACTCTTCGTTGATTCCACCTGAAGAAAAAAAAAAGAAGGGAAGTGAAGTTAAGAGAAGTTAGAGAGAAGTAAGATGAACAACGATCGAGTGACGTTTAGGAGAGAGAGAGAAGGGCTGCAATCTTCTTCTTTTATCACCGTCGATTTTATAAATGTTGTTGGTGGAAAAACGAGTGACGTTTAGGGTTCTACGCATCATGCCTTGCAATTGCAACAAAAATAAAATTATGCATCGAACTGTTCTTATATAACTTTGAGAACTGAGATTATCGTTTTTAAAGGGCTAAGATTGTTCAGGGAGAGTTTTAATTTATGTGGTCTTTTGTAACTGACGACGCTTGGCTTCACTGAAAAAGTCATGCGCAGTTAAGTTTTTCATTTAGAGTTCGAGATAAAAATAAAATACTAACAAGGAATTAAAATTATGATTTCGAAAAATTTATGTTCTCAAGTTTTCAAAGTTAAGCTTTACAATAGAGTACTCCAAAGCCGTAAATTTATGTTCTCAATGTCCTTCATTTACAGGATAGCATTCATTGTAAGAAAGGCTTTTTTCGGTTTGAATACAATTTTCGAAGTGTTGCATGATTCATACGTGTCGGCAGAGATTAAAGATGTTGTCAGCTGCAATTAAGCTGTCCTTGGAGAATTGAGTTTAGCAATAAGTTCAAAGAAACTCGATTTATCTTCACTTGTCCTAATCTGGATTCCACCTTGATTTAATTGGGATACTAACTACTTTAATAATTGTGGAGAAATTGGAGTGTAATTTGATCAAAACGGAGAGAATTATATAGTGTGTCAATGTGTCATCGCCGGTGTTAGAAACATCGAATTTCTTTTCCGGCGATAGAATTTTCAGTCGAGGAACAAAATTAGGGGACAAATTCGCAAATTAATAAAAACAAACGTTAGGGTTATTTTTAAAGTTTTGTGAAACAATGACGGTTTATTTAGAAAAATACAAAGAAAGGATCATCTTCTCTCCACGCGTCGCTCGTTACAGGTTTTTCTCTCTGTGACCAATGTGAAAATGGATTCTCCGGTGACCAAAGTGATCTGGAATGAGGATGATGAGCTCACTATCTTAAACAGTTAACTTTGATCAAAAACGGTTAATATAGTGAGCTCATCTTCCTCGCTCCAGATCACTTATTCAATTTTAACCTTTGATTTCAATTTAATCAAAGCAAAGTAAAGCATAAAACAGTTCTTGAAGCCATTGGATATTCAATCTTGATTTGGAGCAAAAATTAATCTGAAATTGCTAAACGAAGGCATGGAGAAATCCCTGCAGATCGTAAGTGACAGATTTGTGTCGTGTTTCTCCCAAAAGCTTGTTTAGATACTTGCATACAACATATATTTGTGCTGCAACAAAAAACTGGATGAAAATTAGCCAACTCGTTTCGGAAAAACACAGAGGTTGATATGGCAAGAACCACTTACCTAACTCATTTCTTAACGTGTTGCATCTTTCTTGGGGACCAAACTGCAACGTCAAACTTATTCAAACCAGAGCTTCACAGTAGATCTTCACAAAAAGGTCTTCAAAAACTAACATAAAAGAACAGAAAAAAATATATGTCACTTACAAATAGTATTGGTGTGGACTCTAAACAGAAATATGTTTATTCTTGTCTTCTTGATCTGAATGGGTTACTAGCAGATATAGTTTCTCCAGTCACAAACATATTTTCCGGATTTGAAACTATGTTTGCAAGCAACAATTCAGATCGAGAAGACAAAGAAAAAGTTTTTCCTTGACACCGATGGATATGATCTGTTGATTTTGCTTTCTTTGTAAATGTTGTTCGATAACAAGTGACGTTTAGGGCTCTACGTATATTTATTTTCTGTAATCAAGAGTTTATTGACGTCAGCAGATTTATGGGAAACATAACCACATTACTCATACGCATCGAACGGCTCTTGTCAAACTTTGAGAATTGAGATTTATTTTTAGTGGCTAACATTGTTTGAAAAGAGTACTGATTGGCCCACTTTCTTGTTATTTGCACGAACTAGTCTCTCTTACGCTACTTAAAATGTTTCCATAAATTTATGTTTTCGAGATGTTGGTTTAAATTCACACTAGAGTAGAGTTTTTCATTTATAGGTTCATTTTCTATAGAGTTGCATTTACAAAAAAAAATAAAAAATGTAGTTGTTTCATTAGTTGCTTATTCCTAGCTTTATTATTTTGAAATTTCTAGACACACAAAACATATCTTCAGTTTCAGTTAAAATTTTCCAACACGTTACTCATCATATTTCATTACTATCAAAACGTTAACGTTATCGTCAATGTCAAGGACTCAAGGTAATAAAAATGATGTTGAAAGAAACAAATTTCGTGTTTTGATTTCAAATCATGTTTTTCCTCAGAGAGAACAGAGAAGTTAAGACAGAAGAAAGATCATATAACCAGAAGGTGTTTCGACATTAGATAATAAGATAAAGCAGCTCAATGTTTATAGATATTACAACAATGCAGATGAAAGAAATTAAGAAACTAATCATTTGCTACCAAAAATTATTAGTCTAATAAAGCATTGAGCAGTGCAAGTTTTTACTTGACCTCTGCCTCGAGACACTAATGAAACAACTAAGCAACTGCAATTAGCATAACAATCTAAACTACTTTTCTTTCATCTGCTTCGCCTCTCCCGGAATTAGCAAAAGAGGTGCTCCCATCATTAGACAAAATGCGTCAGTTTTGGTCATATATATGCACATACAACAAAGGCTCTCTGTCTATGCAATGAGCCTCAAACACACCTGCGATGCGAAGAGTCAAGCAATACAGCATCAGTACCTGTGTACCTCTTGCTCACCCGCGATGGTCTCCATGACCGGGGCGATACTCGCAGTCTGGAAGCTACTCCTGTATTTAGCACCAAAGCTTTCTTGCGAATCGTTTTCTCTGTACCACCACTATTACCACCAAGTGGCTGAGACTGTTCTACTATGCAACAATCAGACTGGTCATCTAACTCCTTACTATCCTCATCAGCTTTAACTTTGCTGCTGTCATCAGATAACCGCGTCTTATCCTCTAACTCACCACTTTCCGGCCCTTTTGTATCTGTTTGATCCGCAGGAGTATGGGAATCATCAGCAACTCCTGAGTTAGATTCTCTTTGGTTATCAGATGTTTCAGGAAGGGAATCGACGTCTTTATCTGTCAGTTTCCCAATTCTCTCTTCTTTCTCCTCAAAGGACCCGTTGAGTAACTTCAGATTCGAGTCTGCATCATTATCTCCCTCTTCTACTACATTCATCGACTTCAAGCAGCTGTCAACTGGGTCAGAAGTGGGTTCTACATCAGCAGCTGCACATTTTTGCTCGTGTGTACTGTCTTTAGACTCCTCAGGTTTGGTTTCCTCAACATCTACAGGCAAGCTCCTCTCAGGTGCCAACAGCTTTTCACCTGGAGTAGGTTTTAGTTAATACATGAATGTGCACTATATTAAAAAAGCAGATGTATAAGGGTAACTAAGTTAGTACCGTTGGCAATCTTCTCCTTCGCCAATGGTTTCTCCAGCATGTCTACACCAGGGAACACCACCAAGTTCAGATTCTGAATTGTTTTCTTCTCTAATTCATGAACAGGCCTGAAGCCAAAGCCTGAAGTCCATGTATCCGTTAGTTCTGGCACTGCTGGTATGACTAGTTTGTCTACTTTGAGAGAGCCAAGCGCCTGATAGCAAAGCACATGTAAATATGGATCGTCAGAACTGTGAACATGAAAGGAAGAATTTATAAAAATGACAAGATGCAGAAGGCCTACAGATTCAATGCCGTTCATTAGTCGACGACACATCCCTTGACGCCTGTACACGTAGCGGGTTCCGATAAACGGCATTTCTGCCAGTTGATTGCCGTGGATCCTGAGTAAATGAAAATTTCTTTCTGTTCTCAATATACACTTGCATAGGCACTCAAGGAAAGAAAAGCTCCTTCATATATACACATACAGTACTACGCTCAATTTATTGGGAACCAAGCAACAGAGTTTCCAGTTGATATCAGTTAGACCATCTGGAGGCATATACTGAGGGAATTTTTCTTAAAAGGACAAACTGCTAAAATGTAGTGAATTCTATCCAACTTAAGAGCTCCCTAAGTTTACAAAACAATATACTATTTTGTTTAGAGGGGTAGAATTTATTATTAATCCTTATAATCAAGTTCATGATACCACAGACTCACCTGATAGATGCCACAGCAATGATTTCATCACCCTTCTCCAAAACAGCAGTGAGAAAATTGCTGTAATTAAGCCGATGAAAGTTTGATCTACAAAACAGTAGGAAAAAAACGAAAAGGTATATAAGCTTGTAGCAAATGGACTGTTAACAGACAGTTAGATTTCATACAATATCCCCTTTCTAATGACAGCCAAAACCAAATAACAAATTTCATACGAAATCCTAAAAAGGCATACCAATGAAATAATTGAACCAAACAGAAGCATGTAAGGACAGGTTTTGGGAATGAGCTTACCCAAAATTATAGACGATGTTTTCAAGCAGGTTGACACCACTCCTGTGATCAACTAAAGGTGAGAAGCACTCATCCATAACAGAAAATGCAACAGGCAGTTTGGCATTATGTGCAATCTTCTCAGATATGTCACAGTCGGAAACCTCACGAGGGATATCAAAGCGGCGAAGGAACGTCCAGGAGAAGCCCTCAGGGAGTGGATGTTTTACTCCAATGAGTAACTGAAGCCCTTCGAATAGCTAGAAACATAAAAAAAAAAAAAAAAAGGAGAAGAAACAATTGAGATACTCAGCATCCAATGTAGTAATATAATTGTAAATACCACATTCATATAACTGGAAAATCGAAAGCTATTTGTTCAGTATTCATCACTTTAATGTTACTCAGAGCCCAAAATCTACATATACAGCTGCTAGTGTCCTTTTCGACTTAATTAAGCCACAAGAGAAAAAGAAAAAAAGGTATGATGAAATCCAACTAGTTTCAAGAATCAAGTTAAGGTATCTTATCTTCACTACTGCTTTTTCTAGGAATTAACTGTCTATGAACAAATTCTAATGCTGGAATAACTTACCCTCCTAGCCACGTATTTTTCTCCAGTTCCCAAGAATCATCCACAGTCTATGCTAAACAGAAACCTTGGTTGAAAAATGGAGATCACATATTAAGAACATCCAAGTATTCCTCCTAAACAGACTTTTCCTTGAGAAATAATATTGCCCTCTTTCATTAAATTCGTCAACTTTATGAAGCACGTATAAATGACATCTAGATAAAATTTACAAACGTTCCCACAACGTTTGTAATGAAGAAATTTTATTTGCAAACTGAGCCCAACGTTTCAAGTAATAAAGACCCGTGATAAAAAATAAAGAAAAAGGATGGCTACCTCTTGACAATATGTTCCACAAAATGAATGAGTAGACTGTTCACCAGGCACCATGGCTTCTTCCTTGATGCATGTTTGGTGATCTGCAGAGTTATGGAGGGTAATACTTTGAGCTCAAAACCGATTTTAAGAAGTTCAATAGAAACATACATAAATAGAATCAATGGACAAAATGCCCTTTTAAGGTGTAATGCATACATTTCTCTTCACATAGGTGACATCTCAACAAAGGGGTTGGAGTTGTAGTGTCATGATTAGCTGCCTCAACCTTCTCGCAAAATTTGCATGAGCAGTAGCAACAAAACCAGGCACCAGAAGGGAATTTCTGCAATTTATAGAAGAAACAGAAACAATAAGCCTTTTGATAAAGTAAAGACTGCAACAACATAGCTAATTCAGAATTTTTCTATCGTGAATCATCCTATATTCTTTACCAAATCTTTCCCCAATTTTCAGTCTAAGGATTCCAATTATAAAACTATATTTGACCAAGAAACCGAGTCATTGCTTAAGAAACCTCACTTTAACATATTTAATTGCATCTTGAGGTGCAACTTACTTTAATGCCCAAGCAGCTTTGATGGAAGGTTGACGGGCAACCATCACAGCAGGTAAGATCTCCTCCATCCCCACATATAGCACATGTATCATCATTTTGATCCCCGCTACCAAAATCCACAGTATGGAACCCTTTAAGCACAGGTTCGCTTTGTTTATTCCAAGACTCAAGAAAGCACTGCAAGAGAGAGTTCCCACCCTCTAAAGACAGACTTCTGAACGGCTGCTTGTGCTTCCCTCCAGAATGAACCTCGAAATCAAGAACAGAGAATACTTCGTCACAGCAGTTGCATCGAATACCCTCTTTAGTTACTATTCCTTCAAAGCGCACTTCTGTGTTTTCGCAGTTCGTGGACTGAACTTTCCCGTTAAGTGGCACAATGCCTGAATCAATCATCCAACCCAGCATGGTGCGTTTCCCTTCAAATAAAATGTATCCATTCTCCATGGAGTTTGCATTCTCCAAAGAACTCCGAGCTGACAGAGCACCGCGCTTTCTACTATGTTTTTCTTCCCTCTTTATTTTCCGGACTGACACCGAGATTCTCTCTACGTTTTGTGAGCCATGGCTTCCTTTTCGTTTCTTCTGAGCTTTTTTTCCTATTCCCTTTGTTGAGACCATATTTCCACTAGTGTTAATGTCCTTCCAGTTTAGCCTTGGCTTACCTGTATCGCTCCTTTTCTTCTGAATTCTTCTCCCTAAAAGGTGAAGGTCCTCTTCTGGTAGCAAGCCAAAACCAGAGCCAGTGGTAGAGTCCATTTGATCCTTCATGCTGCTTTCCAGATTTGTTTTATAACCTTGATAAGCCTTGGTCACTGACCAGTGAGTCTTTCCCTCAGGATTCACATAAACAGCATCCTTGTATGCTCTCCCGTTTCGTGGCCTGTGTTCAACTGTCCAACCAGCAGCTAGAAGTAACTGAAGTATCTTATCACTCAGCTTTTTCTTAGATTCTGATTTAGACCGACTCCCATCTACACTTTGCTGTTCTCCAATCATCATTTCGCCATCACTTAATGGCTTGTTGTGCCGTGACTCTAAGGGACTCTCACAAAGCTTCACTCTCTTCGTTGCTCTGCAATCTGATTCATCTGTCTCTCCAGATTTCCTCTTCTTCTTTGGAGTTGGAGGTCTTCCACGCTTACGTACCATCTTCGTTCCCCAGCAATAACCTTCATCTGACTCAAGTCCCTTAGCCCTGCCTGCATTGTTACGTCTTGGCCTCCTGGATTCATCGATAGAGTCACTTACACTCTGGTCCGGCGTTATTACGGTGCTACCATCCCCACAGTCAACATTCTCCTTTTCTATGTAAAGACCAATAGACGTCCCCTTGGTCTTTGGGGGTCTACCACGCTTAGGTTTCGAACTAAGTCTGTCAACACTCGACTGGCTGCTTAAATCTGGAGTTCCCTCAAGTTTAAGGTTTGTTTTAGAGCCACTCTCGTCAGCTTGACTGCTGACCTGGAACTTCTTAGGCCTTCCGCGTTTGCGTTTAACTTTTAGCTCTTCACCATGTGGCTCAACCTTACCATTTGATCTATCATCCTTAATTTCAAACTCAACCTGCCTCCTAAAAACAGCTTCAAGAGTCTTCTTCTCTTCAGCAGATTGCCCACACTCAAGCTTTACTTCTGTTCTCTCCTCTATATTATCAAGCTTTACTTCTAATTTCTCCTCTTTATCAAGCTTTACTTCTGTTTTCTCCTCTTTATCTTCCTGACCCCTAAAATCAGCTTCAAGAGTCTTCTTCTCTTCAGCAGATTGCCCACACTCAAGCTTTACTTCTGTTCTCTCCTCTTGATCAAGCTTTACTTCTGTTCTCTCCTCTTCATTATCAAGCTTTGCTTCTGTTTTCTCCTCTTCAACGCAGCTTATGCCAATATGTGTCTCCACATCATCACCAGATTGGCTGCTGGTCTGCAACTTCCGAGGCCTTCCTCTTTTGGATTCAACTTTCAAATGTGGCTCAACACTCACATTCCCATCATCTGATCTGTCATCCTCATGTTCCACTTCAATTTGACTTCTCAAATCATCATCTTCATGAGCCTCCTTAGTTACAGGACATTCCAAATCCTTTTCCTCTCTCACCTCATCAATAGAACCAACGCCGCCATTAAAAGTGTCACCTTTACTTAGATCTCCGTTACAAACACCTTTTCTTTTCTCTTCCACAGCCTCATGATGTTTCTCACTGTTTGCAGTATCCTTCACCACAGAGCCTGAGCGAAGAACACTCCGAGTAATGTTAACTTCTCGATCAATCGGCTTAACCTTCACCGTTTTCTTGTTCTTCATCTCGATTACATTCTCCAAATCAACAAAGGTAAAAGCTTTTTGCTTGACATTATCTTCTTCGGTTTCGGAAATTCCTTTGCGTTTGGGCATAATGTATATCTCAGATTTTGGCCATGTCAAGGAATTTAACAGAGAGCCCCCTACGACCAAAAATCCAGCCACCATCACAATGAAATCAAGATCAATACAAAAAAGAATAAAAAAAACTGATGAAATCAAAAATCCAGCGATTTCATTTTCGTAACATCAAACAAAACAGATCAGAAGACGGTGCGAAGAAGAAATTCGAATACCCTAACAAGAAGAAGAAGACGAAACGGAATCGTACCGGAAAATTTTGATGATTACGGAAGAGTCCGGCCGAATCAGACGGAAAAAACGAGTGAAATCAGGAGGGAGAAAGCGAGAGAGATGCCGGAAAATCAACGAATCAGCGATTGAGATTAACCGGAGATTAGCATTGTGGAATTCGTAGAGAGGAAGACGAAGAGACGCCGAAGACACTGTAACGAGGATCAAGGGTTTAGCTTTGATGTGAAAGTGATTGAGAAGAAGAAGAAGACGAAAAAGGGTTTTAATATTTTTTTTGGGGGGATTTAAATAATCTTAAGCACATGCGCGAATCGAGAAAATTAAATTAACAAATTCGAGTAATGAAGGTAATTGTGTATAGGGGTAAAGTTGTCATTAATAATAGTTATTGTAGTGTGACTGTGTGACAGTGTCCCATTTCCCTCCATATTAGTATAACTAACTAAAAATTAAGAAACCAGACAAATGTGTTTCACTGTTTTGCCTTGCTTAGGGTAAGATTTGGACATCCGTTTTTGTTGGTTTGGTGTCTACTTTTGAGTTTCTGAAAAACGGTTTCTAGTTGATGTTTATGCTAGATAAAGCACTTCTTTCAAATACTGGGAGCAGAAGCTAGTGACGTTTATGAATGTACCATTAAACAAATAAAAACGTTAGATTAAGTAACGCTTGGTGTTACAATACCAATCTATAGATCACATCGAAAGCCACATGCACGAATCTCCTACACTCAAAGATGAAAGATAGAGCGTAATCTTATAACAACAATTAATTATGGTTTCTTACAAATTTCAGGTTTATAGGAATACAAACAAAACTGAAAGAAAAAAAGATTTTTTTTTATAGGGATCAATGAATGTATCCTAATGCTGTCTTATTAAAGATCTTTATTATTAATTCTCAAAAAGAACATAAGTAAAAACTTGATAGAGTTTTATTTAGCCGAATTTGCTTGGTGATCCGGTGACTTGATAGATTTTTTCCACCTCCCTCACTTAACGTTGTTTAGGACAAACGTTTGCATGAAAGAAGCAGCTGCATAGTTTTAGTGGGATGTGTGGCGGTTCCCTTGATGTTGTCTCATAGCAAACACCCCTTCCATTCTTCTGCTTTTTACATTCACTGGCACACGTGACAGGAATACAAGAACCTCCATGTGCAGTATAACCACAACTGCGGCGGCCCGGGGGGCCTACACATTCCGGTACATCAACACGTATAGCCTCGTTACATAATACTTTTCCTTGTGTTTTCCTCACCATTATTCCTGTTACAATGTGTAATCAATTTACATATCAATTCAATTTATAAATTATTTTTTATTCGTAAAGATGAATTTTTAAAAGATATTTATGCATATTAATAGAAAATACAGCAATTTCGGAACATTTTTTCTTTCATTCATTATATTTTAAAAATATATATTTACTAAATCGGACTATAACAACTTGACTTTTGGACAGTCTTGGGTAAATATATAACAACATTGATAGTGTTTAAATAAAATCCTAATTTAATTAAAAGAACCATGAAATTAATTTATAAATGTGGAATAAGAACTATTATCTAGTCGAATAATTAGAGAGAAAAAAAGTATTTCAGAAGTGAATATATATTTCAAATAGTATATGAAGACAAACCTATAAGGAGGATGGTGAAAATAGTAATCGAGAGTTGAAAGGGTTTCTTCATCCTTGATGCTAATAACGAATTGATGATGTTTAACTAGAAAAACGTAAACATGCATATCTATATATATAAAAAGTTACATTACTAAAAAAAGTAAAAAATCTAATTGAAGTAATTTCTGTCCTTAAATTTACATGACTCACCCCGTTTGTCTCATCTTATTTGTAAAAGATTTGAAACCACCTATTTTGTCTAGTTAATTTATTTGTAAAAATCTAATCCAAGTAAATTTTTGTCTAGTATTCAAAGAAACTTCAACCTCGCAGACCATGAGATGTATAGAGATTTTTATTAAGGGTTCTATCTTTGTATCTACCTAGAGTTTTCGTTGTGCTTATCAGTACTTTCGCTCTATGAGTTGGTATCAAAGACAGTCATTTGTTTTCGTAATAAAAAACCGATTATAGCTATCATGGCATGTTGATTAGCATGCAGTCGCTACACTTTCGAGCAAAGCGTTGTACAATCTCAATGGGTAGCTTCCATGGAGACTTGAGTCGGACTAGATACTCAGCTGTTTCTTTCTCTTTGTGAGGAACAGATCGGTGAAATCTTTGTAGTGGATTGTCGGAAACACCAGAGTTTTGAAATTCTTTCGAGTTTGGCTATGGAGTTAGGCAACAATTTTCGCAAGAATCTCTCTGTTATGATACCTAGAGGAATATCATCCAAAGTCTTCATCATCGTATTCATCTGTTTTCTATAACGAAAATTGGATAGTCCAAAACTTACTTAATTAGATTCGTTACACTTCAGTCAAAGGCATTGGCGTTAGATTCCTTGGTTTGGCCATTGAACTCATACATCAAAAAAACATATAATAAAGGACAAAGAAAAAAAAGAAACAAAAACGAGAAGAAAACTTTACTCAAGACAATGTCTCTCTAACACCGATTATAGAAAGCACATTTACGTTGCAGAATAGATGGCATACTTGGCAAAATGACAGACTATAGAGGAGGATAGAAATAGGAAGAGACTGAAAAGCAGAGGAAGAGTAAGCCTCCCACAGTTGCGACCGTGCGCTGTGAGATCCTTGAAGCCAACATGCTTCCTCCTACAACCGCCAACGATGTACAAATTGTGTGTCCTATCGTCGCCCCGATGGCCACTCCTATCGCGTTCTTGTGCGTCGCCAACTTCACAAGACACAAAAGTTTGGATTGTTTCAACCACACAATATAAAATCTCAGGGACCAAGCTCGGAGATTGGTCAAGTATATTGTAACATGTTTGTTATGAGAGATGATGATGATTGGAACTTTTCTCTTACAGCTATTGTAGCGATCTGGCTACGGTCGCCCCATTCCGCTAGAAAAGTTAAGATGAAGGACTGCACATAGATACAAGACAAGTGTCAAATGTCATCTTCGAGAAGAAGAAAATATTTATAATATCAATATATCTTACACACTCAAAAGCATGAATATGCGGCAATAGAAGAAAACCTCTAGAAAGATTGGAGTACAAAATCTTGAGAATAAGCGGCGGAAAGGTGTTTTCCCTTGGGCTGACTCGAGCTTCTCTTCAACCTTTTAACACAGATAATGACAAGTCAGTCAACGTCCTAGTCCAAATTAAGCGAACAGCTATAAATAACTCAAGGAACAGAGAATGAGAAGATATTGAAAGCTTTGAATGTGATATAACTAATAAGAACGTTAAGCAAAATCTCTTTTAAGAAGAAGCAAAAAAAAAAAAAAAAAAAAACTGACAACACAGGTGGTTTGAGAATTACATACTTCCTCCATTTCTTTCTTCTGATTTGACTTTGAATCAGTAGACCTCCATGCAATGTAGAGTAACCGCAAACCGAAAAATGCATAGAGAACTGCATGTTCAACAGATGAAAGATCCTTCAAGTAAGCCTCGAATTATTAAAAAATGAAGGAGCTACATAAACTTGCAATCAAGTGCAGCATCGACAAGAAAGATACAGATAAATATACACACACAATAACAACAAACTCATAAGAAAGAAATAGTAATAAGAAAGCTAAACTACTCCACCAGAGTTTATAAGCAAAGATAATTCAGAACACAGTAAACTACATACCTGTAGCAGCTCTATTAGTGTGCTTCCTCGATATCAAGTTTGGCACTATCCTACCAAGTCCAGTGGAAAGTATCTAAAATTGAATTCATGAGAATCATAACAATTAGACATACCCTTTGTGGTTCTAAGATTTCTCAAGAAGTATTTGGATAAACACACAAACAAAGAATAACCAAGTAATCTTGAGCACTTACAGTCATAACAAACAAAGCTGAAAGTGCACCAGATAAAACAGTAGCTTTCGGGTGTCGCATAGCCATCAATGCCGCTATTATAAAAGTTTCATCTCCAATCTGAAAACATATTATTAGAAACAAAGATTACAACATTTAACTTAAAAGACCAACTGAAACTTGTGAAACTAAGCTTTAAACCATATTCAATACATCCGAAAACAAGCAAGCACGAACCTCGGTTACGAGTATCATGGAGAAACTTGAAATCAATGCATCAAATACACCAGGACCAGTGGATTCGAGGTCGAGGTTTATACCAAGAGCACCGAGATTTTCTCCAGCAGTATCAAGTCCAATTTTTTCAGTACCAATCTGCACAAAAACAAACAAAAAAATTCAGATTCGAATCTAAATCCAGATTCCAATTCGAAAAAGCAAAAAAAGCAGATCGAATAAGGTGACATTAAAATTACCATTCCACGACGCCCAAGCTCTTTACCAGATCCTTCCGATTCCTGCTTCTCATTGTCAACTCCCAAATCCTATAAAGAGAGCAAAACCAATCGAATCAAAAAAAGCATTCGAAGAAAAAAGACGCATCCATGGAGGAAAACTGAAAATTGTATATTACCTGTGCAGAGATGGCGGAAACGAAGACGAAGAAGAAGATGGTGGCGATTAGAAGAAGGCGGGTAGGGTTTGAAAGCAAACCCATGAGTGATGCGAGAGTAGTAGAGATCTACTTTGATAGAGGAAGGAGATCAATTTCAATTTTCTCCGAAGAAAATGAAAAGTTTGGGATCTGAGGAAAGATTGAAACGTTCTTACGATTCAGAAACGCATTGGAAGAATCGATGAGCGTGTGAATGATCCTTGTGATGCTGCTGAGAAACAGAGATCTGTGTAAGCTGTAATTGTAAAATGGAATTAAATCATTACTTCACACGGTTTTACAAAGAAAGAGAATTAAATAAGCATATTAAAAGTGTTTATTTTTATTGGAAAATTAACCATAAGGTCAGTCCCACACTCCCCAATTGGTAGATGAATATTCTGATTAATTAGGATCCGAATAAACAACATTCACACGTTACTGGATAGATGGAGATTGGGCCACATGGCTTTCTCGGCCCAGCAACACTTGTGATTATAATGGGCAAGACCCATTTAATTATATACGACATCGTTTTAGGAACTCAGGTAGGTGATTTCAGTTTCTTCTCCGTAAAGAAGAGAGAGAGGAAGGAAGAAGGTTCTAGGTTTTTTGGTTTTATTATGCAGCAATGGCGTCGAGAAATGCTCTGCTTAAGTACCTGAGAGTCAATGTCACACCTTCTCTCCGAAGCTCCGGGCTCACTACTGCTCATCAATGCGCAGCTCCATTGTACGTACTTCTCCGTCGTTTCTCCGAGGAAGTCAGAGGATCATTCCTCGACAAATCGGAAGTCACAGATCGCGTTCTCTCCGTCGTCAAGAATTTCCAGAAAGTCGAACCTTCTAAGGTAATTTTCCCTTTTATTTCTTCCCGATTTCAACCCTTTAGTTCCATCTTCGATTGAAATGTCTCGAAAACTAGCAAATGAAGAAATCGATGGTATTTGCTTCATTCCATTGTGATCGATAGGCATTGATTTGATGATGTGATTGACAAGTGTAGAAAAATTTGTCACTTGATTAGATAGATTTATGTAACCATCTCTACTCTATTTCCGGACGAAATAACCAAAAGATCATCTTTTCAAATTTCAGTTTCTATAATTTCTTGTGTACAAAGTGAAGCAGATAGTATTAGAGAACAAACTACATTTTGCTTATGTAAAAAATGGTTGTGTGCTTCTAGAATCAATAGCTTCCTTTTCTCTTCTTGATTTAGTCCTAAGTTGTGTCATGCTCGTTCAGTGACTATAGCTAATGATAATGAATTGTTACACGTATATGATGCCTCTGCTTGAACAACGATCCGAGAGGAAGCAAATATAATTTTTCTTGATACAATAAGTTAGTGCGATTCATGTTGTTGCAGGTGACACCAAAGGCACATTTCCAGAACGATCTTGGCTTGGATAGTTTGGACACTGTGGAGGTGGTTATGGCGCTTGAAGAGGAGTTCGGATTGGAGATTCCCGATAACGAAGCTGATAAGATACAGTCCATCGATCTCGCCGTTGAGTTTATTGCCTCGCACCCGCAGGCTAAATGAGCTAGAAGAAATTCGTCATAATATGGTTATGCTGAATAAAGAAAATCAAACATGTTTCTTTGCTAGAACGAGACGGTTTCATTTTTTCTTATGTTTGTTAATGCATCTTTAAACTTGATTCTCTTGCTTTAAGCATCATTATGTTGCCATTGAAAAGATTGTAATTAAGTTGAACCATACCATGTGGATGGAAGCATATTATAACGAATGAAACAACATTTTATTACAACACAAAGGATCAAATGAATGCATCATCAAACCTCGAGCTTGGGAGCCCAACTTGCAATCACATACTCTTTAGCAGCTTTAGTTTTCTCAAAAGACTCGAGAGAGAACAAAACCTTCATGTAGTCACGAACATTGGTCAGACGCTCAGGGACAGACCAGTTCTTGAAATGTCCTAACGCGGTCTCAAGATGGTAAAGCTTCGGCGCTAGGCTCAAATCAACAGCCGAGACATTTTCACCAGCCACGAACGAACCACCGTGAGTCTTGAGGTGATTGTCTAACGCCTCGAGCTCATCTAACAAGGCCTTCTCGGAGTCTCCATCATTCTCATCATCTTTGCTCTTCAGAAACATCACAAAAGCACCAATGATCTTGGATCCTACAGAGGCAAACTCTGGAGGGAATGTCACGAGAGACGGCTCTGGATACTTCTCCTCGATGATTTCGACTATAAGGTCGGAATCAGCCACCCAGTTCTCGTCGTCATCGAGCTTCACTACCGGAAGTTTTCCCTCGGGGTTAACAGACAAGAACCAGTCGGGTTTGAGTGAGACGTTGATGAGATGAGTGGTGTAAGGAAGCTTCTTCTCTTCTAAAGTGAGAAGTACTCTTTGACTGAAAGGACAGTCACCGAGAACATCAGGTGCACCAGAAGCAGCCTTCACGCAGACCTCGATTCCCATTTTGTGTTTTGTTTTTGTGTTTAACAGAAATTGACACAACTCTTTATAGTGGAACATCGTGAGTCATGACGTGCGTACAACAACATTTTATGTAGCATGAATCATGAGGTTTATAGCACAAGATCCAGTCAAATGTTTTACGTGCCTCCCAACATTGTTCAGTTTTATTTCTTTACTCTCAAAAGGTCATAATATTGTATTTATCCCTGATCTGACATAGTATACATAAAAGAGAAAAGCTGGTTACTTATAAACCCTTACTAATGTCTTTGAAAAAGCTGTGATACACATTCTTTGTTAAATGTTTTTGTGGTATTTTGGGAGAATTTTCCTTAATAACACTTTCATCATGGTTTCAAAATGCAGTTTGACAAAGTCACAAAGATAAAGAAATCTAAATGCTCAGCTTAATAATGGCTGAATCATATCACACTATAGAATCCTTTTTACCATTCAAAAAAACAACGAGATGAATATATTTATCTGCCATTATATGTAAAATCAAATAATCAATATGTTAAGCCAGCTAGTTCGAGAGTTAGACTAACACGCATTATGATCTATGAATGCAGTGTTCCACTGACATTAGCTTCACTAGACACCAATAACAGTAATGAAAAGAAAAAGAAAAAAATCATAAACTAAAATAATTGAGAAAGGAATCATCTTCTCCTTGGCGCAGCTGAACCTGAACCGCGCTGAATCGCTGCTGGTGCTTGTCCTTGAGACCCCGCCGCGGGCTGTTCGTCCGCGCCGTTGGAGGCTTGTGTCGCAGCATTCATCAATATGAGTCCCAGTGGTATCAAATACATCCACTGTCATAACCAAAAATGTCACATGTTCCAAGTCACATCCACTGTTTTCAAAACTAAACAAAAATGTGTGTTTTCAAGACTATATAATAATAATACTCACATATTTTGCCCAAAGTGTTTTCTCTACTGGCGGTACTACTTCACCCTCTGCATTCTCACTGCTGCCAAGAATCTCTTCCGCGAATATCGGAGTCCTGCGTCATACACAAGGTAGCATTGATAAAGATTACAACTCAAGAGCTTGTGTATGTTAATACCAGTTGAAGAATTCTGAAATAATCCAGGTGTAGATTCATACCTTGGTGCTTGCTCACTACTCTTCAAGATAGTGTGGGAGTTGAATGACCATTTTCCTGGCTACATGAAAACGCAAAAACATTTATCGGACCGTGCTAATTTATATAGTGTTACATGTAACAGAGAACATAGGTGAGACATATTACATATAAAGAAACAATTGAAGATAGGTCGCTTTTTCACAAAGAATGTAGTTCCAATTCTTAGAATTTTCATCCAAGAATGCCAAATATTTCAGCATAACTATTGCAAAAAAAAACATGAAATGGCATGGCTTCATTACGTAATCTACACCAATATTTGACTCTACCAGCAGATTCAGAAGCCAAGAGGAACGTAGGTAACTCCAAAAATCCTAATAAGTTCGGTTAGCTTTCAGCAAAGAAAGAAGGACTGGATAGCGGGTTTTCACTTACAAGATTCAGCTGTCGAGGATACGGACATGATCCAGGAGAGCCATAACTAACTGCCAAAATGTTGGCACCATCCTGAAATTGAATAGTGCAATGTAACAAGTAAAGAGCGTGGAACTAAAAGAGGATTTCACACGAAGCTGTAACCTAAACTGAAAAAACTGATACTAAAAGAATATATATTACCATGTGGATAGCAATATGCTCATCCAAACCATCCCGTGGAAGACATCTCTGTAATCAAACATATAGTGTATTAAAACCAGTTACTTTGAGGCAGAGTGAAAACAAAATAACAAACATGGCTAAAAGCAAGAAACTGCATTATAGTCGCGAACAAGAAAACAAGATTTGGGAAGCATGTTAACAAAGGGAAAGTCAAAAGATAAAATAATGGTCGAAGAAGAAGTAGACTTACAGCTCTCACCGATGCAGTCACATACTCCCTCCCAGGTGGACTAACTACATTCGATGGAAGTCTTATTCTATACAAGTCATCTTCTTTCAGCAGATTCTACAAAAACAGGTTTTACAATATAAAGGCATTACACTTGTGCTACTTTCAGATACTATAACATTAGAAGAAACTAAAATTCAGTAGGAGATTGCTTACTTTAAAGGCATCTTTCTCTTCATCAGAAAACTCATTCCTCAAAAACCGCAGCTTCGTTAATGTCTGCATATTCCAACAAGATTTAAGGTTTAGCTGAATAGTGAATTAATCTGTGCAACAAGATTGAATTAAGCATTAACACTTCCATAAAAATCTAAATACTCTGTAGATTCCACTTAAAATCTAATAAAAAAGCATAAACATGTTTTCAATCACATTCGAGAGCGAATCACACAATCTCGATCGAGATCAAATTGAAAATCAGAAAATTTTGCAGAAGAATAGAAGCGGACCTGACCGCCATGGCTCCAAGTTTTAAGGCGAGCGGAGAAAATACCGGCGGAGGAGAAACCAGAGTCTCCGAAGGCATGCTCGAGAGTGAATTGGACCTTAGAGTCCAAATCAGGATCCGAGTACCGTTTACGTGTAGTCGGAGTCTGTTTAGGGGGCGAGAACGACGCCGTTGAATCGGCGAATTCTGTTTCCGGAGAGCGAGGATTGGCTCCTTCGAGACCAAACTCTTCGTCGTCGATGAGGAGCTCGTCTGACTGGAAAGCCAAGGAGGAGGAGAAGAGTAAAAAGGAGAGGAAGATGACAAGTGTGAGCTTCGCCATGGTTAAACCGGCGACGGAGATTCTCTTCCGTTGATGAAGCAGAAAACAATAAGGAAGAGAAGAGAGGTTTGGATCCAACAAAACAGAGATTGTCTGTTTGGTCGAATTTTTGCAAGGTTTTTGATAAATTTCAACTAAGTCCTCCTTATCCAATATATATTACGCGGACGGACTCTTTATTTAACAATTGCAGTTGATCTCCTTCATAGAAAAGGAATAGGTATTGTTGCAATTTCCCATTTATTTAAGTACAGTAGAACCTCTATAAAGTAATACTCGATAAAATAATACCTCGATATATGAATAGAATTTTCAAGTCCCGAATTCAGTTTTTGGTGCAATTATCCTTCGATAAAATAATAATCTCGCTAAAGTAATAAAATATTATGATCCCAACGTTATTACTTTATAGAGGTTTTACTGTAAAAAAGATTTCAAATATTACTGTGACAAAGTGAGGAAATCGTGAAGATGTGGAAGTGGTAAATGAACAAACTGAGCATAATTAAGATTTAAAAGTAAATTAAATAATTACGTTATTATCTATCTCTAATTAAAATTAGTTTCTGATTATAATTCACCGTTGAAAACGCGTCGCTTTCTCTATCGTTTCCCTCTCTTCTCGTTCCCATGTCTCCCTCTCTTCCTCTCTTGCTTCCTTTGGTTTATGTTTGAATATCAATCTCGATCATCACAAACAAAAACAAATCATGAGATAAAAAAAAAACAAAAAAAAAAATCAAAAATTTAGTTATACAATTCAAAGAAGACTTCCACCTTTTCGAACCCTTTTTTTCCAGCATTTTCGCGGCGGAATCGAAGCGGAGATAATCTCTGTTTATTTACAGTAACGACGGTGGTGGTGGCGATGGATCTGAGTCGAATTTTACGCATAGTAGCCGTTGTTTCCATGGTGATGATCCAATCTGCTTCCGGGAATTTCGTCTTCAACGTCAAGCATAAATTCGCCGGAAGAGGTAAACAGTTGTCTGAGCTCAAATCTCACGACACCTACCGTCACGCTCGTATGCTCGCCAACGTCGATCTCCCTCTCGGCGGCGACAGCCGCGCTGACTCAATCGGGTTCTCTTCTACATCCCAATCCCTAAAATTCCTTTTAATTGTTGCTTAATTCTGGTCTTCAAACTCAGAAATTTCGGTTAAACAGTTGACATTTTTATAGATCATATTCATACCCAGATGCTGAAATTTGAAGAATGCAATGAAAGTGTTTTAAAGATTTGATTTTTGTTCTGACCCAGATGCTGAAATTTGGAGAATGCAATGAAAGTGTTATAAAAATTCAATCTTTGTTCTTAATTTGATTATACATTTGGTTTTTCAGATTATACTTTACAAAAATCCAGCTTGGGTCACCACCAAAGGACTATTACGTTCAAGTTGATACAGGAAGTGATATACTTTGGGTGAATTGTGCACCATGCCCCAAATGTCCTGTCAAAACTGATCTCGGTGTATGCTGCTTTCTCTTTCTAAAAACTTCTCTTACTTCTGCAGCTACAATATTTCAGAAAGTTCTCAGCTTTATGTATGTTTGTTTTGTGTGGTGCAATGTGTGTTTGTAGATACCTCTATCATTGTATGATTTAAAAGCTTCTACGTCATCAAAGCATGTTGGCTGTGAAGATGATTTCTGCTCCTTCATTATGCAATCGGATACTTGCGAACCGAAGAAGAAGCCTTGTAGTTACCATGTGGTGTATGGAGATGGAAGTACTAGTGATGGTGACTTCGTGAGGGATAACATTACATTGGATCAAGTCACCGGGGATCTTCGAACCGCACCCTTAGCGCAGGAAGTTGTATTCGGGTGAGCATATATGACATCTTAGAGCTTGTGAGTCCTGGCTTGTGACCATAGGTTATAAAGCTTGATTATGTTTGTGAGATCAGGTGTGGAAGCAATCAATCTGGACAACTTGGGCAAACTGACTCAGCAGTTGATGGCATTATGGGATTTGGACAAGCAAATACCTCAATCATATCACAGCTAGCTTCCACAGGGAATGTGAAGAGAGTCTTTTCGCATTGCTTAGACAACGTAAACGGAGGTGGGATCTTCGCTGTTGGTGAAGTCGAATCTCCGATTGTCAAAACAACTCCTTTGGTTCCTAAACAGTAAGTGATAGAATTGTGTCTCCTGTGACTTGAAAATGTAGAAATCTCTCGTTTCTTAGTAGTAACTTTGTACAACAATGTTTAGGGTACATTACAACGTCATATTAAAGGGAATAGATGTGGATGGTGACGCTGTTGATCTTCCACCAAGCTTAGCTAGTTTTGGTGGTAATGGAGGAACAATAATTGACAGTGGTACAACTTTAGCTTACTTACCAGAGAATCTGTACAAAGCAGTACTTGACAAGGTGCCAAAACTCTCTTTGTCACTCTTGATACTTTCTAGTTTATACAATCACAAACCTGACATTGGTGATTTTCTGTATATGTATAGATTACTGCTAAGACACCGGTGAAACTGCATATGGTACAGGAGACTTTCGCATGTTTCAGTTTCACTTCAAAGTAAGATATGACTTGCTTTGCTATCTCCTCAAACCATTCTTTGTGCTAACATATTCTTCCTTGTACCCTGCAGCACAGATAAATCGTTTCCGGTAGTCAATTTTCATTTCGAGGACTCACTTAAACTGACTGTTTATCCACATGACTATCTTTTCTCTCTTCGTGTAAGTCAATGTTTCTTACTTTCATTGTGGTCATATTCAAGTTTGATCAGTAAATTGAGCTCTCTCTCTCTCTCTCTCTCTCTCTCTCTCCCTCTTGTATCTTTTTGCGTTCTTGAACAGGAAGACATGTATTGCTTTGGTTGGCAATCTGGAGGAATGACGACTCAGGACGGATCTGATGTAATCCTTTTGGGAGGTGAAATTTCAAAACCATACTATTTGGATATTGCTTTGTTATAGACTTTGTTACACTTAGTTCAAATTTGGATTTCTTGATATGTAGATTTGGTGCTCTCAAACAAGTTAGTAGTATACGATCTTGAGAATGAGGTCATTGGATGGGCAGACCACAACTGTAAGTAAGCTAGAACCCGAACAAGAACTAATTTAGATAACGAATAGATAAAAAGAAGAGGATCAAAATCAAAACACACCAAAATGTTTATGTTTTGCTTAGGTTCGTCAAGTATAAAAGTTAAAGATGGAGCAGGAGCATCTTACACAATCGGAGCAGATAATCTCATTTCAGCTTCTTCTTCGGTGATCAGAGGAACATTTGTAGCGTTATTGTCTATATTAATTTCGGTTTTCTTTTCTTTTACTTCATAGTTTTTGCTTAAAGGAAAAAAGGGAGAGATAACGTTGGTTTTTTGAGGTTATTTGATTTATTTTGATTGATCCTTTTGTGGATGTGATTTGGCATTTTTCGAGTCATGTAATTTATATAGGACAACTAACTATATCTCATTCTTTGTTGTATTTAACTCTCAAAGATAAAATATCTGTAATTTTTTTGTCAACTCTTCGGCTCTAATAAAAAACTTTACTAGTTTTACACTTTTATGTAAGAATAAGAATTTGGCTTTGCTTTTGTATTTCATATAACATCATGTTATAGATTTTAGAAAAGTTATACTTCTAGACGAAAGAAAAATAAAAGAGAAAGTTATACTTCCCAAGATGAGTATAGAACCAAGAACAATGGCAAAGCAAGCTTCATAGAAATTAAGATTTATTTATGATTTGACCTAGAATTAAGGTCCGATTATTACAACGCGTATTAACAACATACACGACATATAAGCTTTAGTATTTTATTAAAATATAATGCAATAGTATTATTAGATTTTGAGGTTGGTTACATGTAACTGATTTATATTTATCGGAGACCCTTATTTTGTGATGAATTTAGAGAACCATTTGCCAGAATCCTTTTGTCTTCGATCAATAGGATTAGTGAAGTTGACCCAATTCATACCAAACCGGAGAGTGTAACCATTTCCGAATTCGTAGTTGTCCATCAAAGACCATGCAAAATATCCTGCTACGTTGGATCCGTTCCTATAATATTTATAAGATAATGTTGATGTAATTTATTAACATTAGTAATTCTCAAAAGAAGAAGGATATAAAGTAATATATGAACCGTATAACTCACTCGATGGCGCATTTGAGGCACGAAAGATGGCTGCAGTGATTTTGAATTCTTCCTTTGTCGGCAAGAGCTTCTTTAATCGGTAAGTTTCCGTTTCCAGGATCAGCAACTCCTGAAACCAAAAGATTTGATAATAAACACATATTTAGATTTTTTATTTGGATAAACATATTTCAATGCAATACAAAAAAATGATATGTACATACCGTTTTCGGTAATATAGGTAAGTGGGTTTCCGTAGTTAACTTTGATGTGATTTAGAATCATACGGAATCCTGGAGGATAATACAAAAAGCTGGGAGCCTATAGAAGAAGAAGAGGACAAGGGTTAAACCAATTTCTAATGAAAAAAAATTATGAGAATATTCCAAATTGAAGTCGATTCTAACCACAACGCCAATAGTAACTCCATTGCGATAATCTGAAACCAATTATAGAAAATTTGAGATTGGCTAATTAAAATCTAATATATTTATATATAAAAGAAGAAGAACAATTAACATACATCCAAGAGTAACGCATGGATCAGTTGCGACACTAGGTACGAAATAGATGCATCGGCCGTATAATGTGTAACATAATAGTTCAACCCTAGAAAATCAAGTGATCCTTTAACTAAAGCTGATTCTCCAGGTTTGAATTTTGGCAATCTATCTCCAACCATCTCTTTCATTATCTTTGGATAGTCTCCGTACACCAATGGATCCAAAAACCTTTATACATTTACAAAACATATGCATAAATAAAATATTGAAAGTACGTTTGTTATGACCAAAATTTTCTACATATATAGGTGATGTGAGAATCAATAAATTGAACATATATACCATCCGACGATGAAATCGAATGCCCGTTTTGCAGCAGCCTTATCTTGTTCGCTAGTTTCGTTTAATGGGACAAACCATCTTCCAATCAAAGTCGTTCCTATCTTACCCCCTTGAGATTTCTGCATAGGTTATTTAGATTAATATACAATTATATTGGCACACAAAAGCAAATTAAAACTGATTCTCATCTTGAAAGATACTATATATGATTGATTATGTATATATATCCATCTAAACACCTTATATCTTTCTCGGTATAAAGCTACAGTTGTTGCATGAGCTAGAAGTTGGTGGTGTGCAACTATGTAAGGCTCGGTTGCAGAATTTCCTCCAAATTCACAGCCAGTGCACCGTCCGGGTGGATACGATCCATCTCCATAACCTTTGGTTGCGAGAGAGTAAGGCTGGTTCAAAGTGATCCAATGTTTAACTCTGTCTCCGAATCTTTGGAATAGAAGCTCCGCGTAGTTTGTGTAATCCTCCCTGTTCATGTATCATATGATGTCATATATATTAAATATGGATATATGTACATAACTAAAAATATTAGTTGATGGGCTTACACTATACGTTTGCTTAGGAAGCCTCCGTATTCGTCTTCTAAAGTTTGGGGAACATCCCAATGAAATATAGTGACATATGGTTTTATGCCTGTGAATCGTACTCACGCAAGTTAATTAAGTATGATCAAACTGCATGATTAATTAGTAGTACAATATTAAGAGAATTCGGAATTTACCATGTTTTAGTAACTCGTTGATGAGATTGTTGTAGTATTGAATACCATTCTCGTCCAACCCTCCAATCAGTCTTCCCTCTAAGAGTAGTATATAATCACAAATTAATTAAGTAGCTCAACATCCAATCAAAATCCTTTGGTTAATTAGATGAAGACATGAAGAAAAGACCGATAGATATGTTTCTGTACTTACTTGGTAAGACCCTTGACCATGCTATTGAGAATCGGTATTGAGTTTTACTAGTAGTTTGACATCCTCCTGTTCAGATTGAATGAAAGTTAAATTACGTACGTATCCAAAATAAAAATGTAACAAATAGATCATATACAAATTTATCAATATGAATTCATCATCACCGGCCTCTCACCTTGTAAAGATTATACGAATCACAAGCAAGGTCTGCTGAACTCTTATCCGGAACTTTTTCTGTACGTAACAAAACAAACCAAGATATGAGCATGAATACTTCTTTCTCTAATAATTTATACATTCGATTCCAGGTCCATATATATATATATATTAACAATACAGTACTACGTAAATGATGTTATGACCTGGATATCTATGAGTGAAATAGTCCCATCCGTTCAATGCTCTATGTGCAGCACCTTCACTCTGGTAGAAGAATTTAAATAGAATCCAATCATTTTATTCTGACAAAATATTGCCACTGTTACGAATCAATAACCAAAAGCCATATATATTATTACGAAGATATATATATATATATATGTACCTGGTATGCAGAAGTAGCTGCACCAAAAGTGAAATTCTTTGCAAATCCAGTTCGGTTGAATGTATGAACATTGTCGCAGTTGAACGGTTCTTTAGCCTTGCATCCTGGATTGCAGACTGTTTGACTATTCGAAACAACAAAGAGAAGGACAAGGATGGCTAAAGAGTAGAGAGCTTTTGGAATTGCCATGGATGAGAGATCTATGGTTTCTTTGTTGGGCTTATAGATTGTGTATATAAGTATGTTAATTTGATGATGATTAAATGATGAACTTGGAGGGAGTTTATATATAGAAAGGTTTTAGTGCATGGGACAACTTGCATGGAGATTAATGAAGTAAACTCCTTACGTATATTTGCATTCAATTTGATCACCCATGTTCTCCACCTCGCTGACTTTGTTTTCTAATATAAATAAATCACATTTCACCAAAACTATATCCCTTATAAAAGAAAAAAAACAAGAAAGTAGCACTTCGAGTTCACGGCATCATAGAGTTCCCGTATATTTGTAGAATACGTATATAGCTTTACACGATATGTAGCATGTAACATGTCTGCGTGAGAATATATGTTCCTTAATTGTAATTTAAATGCAATTTTTTAATTCAGTCAAACTATTACAGTTTACGTACCATTCATATTTCTATTCCTTTTTAATCTTGTGGATGCATGAAACTAGTTGGAGCTCGGAGGTTTAAGTTCCGTGTGTGTGTGTGTGTGTGTGGCTATAGCCAGCAGCAACCTTTGTTCTAAAAGCAAACCATGACTTGTCTCATTAATAAGTTTCAAATATTAAATTACTAATTTACAAACCCCATACAATACATTTGAATAACTCCATATTATTTGGAAAATAAACATAATTATTTGAATAAAATTACACCCAACTAGCTAATATTATATATGAGAAGTAGTTTGATTTTATTTGGAAAGATAAGATTTCAACAAACACCGAATATAATGAATTTTCTATGAAAATTAGTAAGATAAAAAAATATATCACATATAACCTGGGAGTTTTCTCTCTTCTTAAGTTGTTTAAGTTATGCGGAAAAAAAAAAGATTATGACCCCATTTCTAACCAAACTAAATCCCAAACATAATAATTATTCATAACCAAAACCAACAAAAAGTTGCATTAAGCCTATTTAAGCCAATTTAAAAGAAAAAAGTAATTAGGTTTGTACTAGCCATATAATTCATGGGTTGTACTAATAATTAACCACTTTGTGTAGTATAACCACTTTTGGTAATAAATTTGCAATATGCATACATGGTTCTCTCCATGTAAAGCTAAAACGATCGTCTCCAAAAAATGTAAAAGATATTTGCATGATCTAGCCATCTAGGTAAAGTTTGTCGAAGATTAGAAGGGAAAAAAAAAATATCGATGGAAAGAGGATAACACGGATTTTTGTTATACAGGCATTTACCAATTAGGTTTGACTTGTCATTATTGTAACAAATTATCTAAAAAGATAATATGTGTTATGACAGCATATTTTACAAGATTTACCAAGACAGTTATTATACAAAATAAAACGAATATTTCAGTTATAAAAAACACATTCCAAAAATATAACCTCTGACAGTTTTTTTCTTAAAAAACCATCACATCCTTCTTTATAAAACCCCATTTTCTCATCGTCTTCAAACACAAACACAACAACAACAATAATAAAATCTCAAGATCCTCCGAATCGATATGAATAACCTCAAAGCCGAAACAGCGGCCAAAGATGATGCGGTTCTAAAGACAGAGTCGTCGGTCGTCCCAACAGATCTTGGTGAGCCATCACCTCTGAAAAAAATCATATCGGTAGCTTCAATCGCCGCTGGTGTACAGTTTGGGTGGGCCTTACAGCTTTCTTTGCTGACTCCATACGTTCAGCTACTCGGAATCCCACATAAATGGTCATCTCTCATATGGCTTTGTGGTCCCATTTCCGGCATGCTTGTCCAGCCAACCGTCGGTTACTACAGCGACAGATGTACCTCCAGATTCGGCCGTCGCCGTCCTTTCATCGCAGCTGGTGCCGCCCTTGTCGCTGTCGCTGGTATTCTTATTGGATACGCTGCTGATCTCGGCCGCTTAGCCGGAGAAAATCTTGAAAAGACTCCGAAAGTACGAGCCAGCTGGTTCTTTGCTCTCGGTTTCTGGATCCTCGACGTGGCCAACAATACCCTTCAAGGACCTTGCCGCGCTTTCCTCGCCGATCTCTCCGCAGGAGATGCTAAGCAAACTCGGACTGCAAACGCGGTTTTCTCTTTCTTTATGGCAGTTGGAAACATTTTGGGATACGCTGCCGGATCCTACACTAACCTCCACAAGATGTTTCCTTTCACGATGACTGAAGCATGCGACATCTATTGCGCCAACCTCAAGAGCTGTTTCTTCCTCTCCATCATTCTCCTCCTCGCTGTCACCATCATGTCACTCTGGTACGTGGAAGACAAGCAATGGTCTCCCGAGAAAGGAGCCTCCAACGTGAAAACTCCCTTCTTCGGCGAGATCTTTGGAGCTTTTAGGGTCATGGAACGTCCTATGTGGATGTTGATTATCGTCACTGCCTTAAACTGGATCGCGTGGTTCCCTTTTCTTCTATTCGATACTGACTGGATGGGTCGTGAAGTGTACGGTGGAGACTCTAGTGGAGACGACAAAATGAAAGACCTTTACAACAAAGGAGTCCACGCTGGTGCGTTGGGTTTGATGATTAATGCAATCGTTCTTGGAGTCGTGTCCCTTTTTATTGAATGGATCAGTCAGAAAATGGGAGGAGCGAAACGGCTTTGGGGAGTTGTCAACTTTATCCTTGCTGTGTGTTTGGGTTTGACAGTTTTGATTACAAAGTTGGCGGAGGCTCACAGGAAAACCGCCGGTGCGTTTGTCGGTCCCACCGATGCGATTAGAGGTGGAGCATTGACAATCTTTGCTTTTCTTGGAATCCCTCTTGCTGTAAGTCTTGGCCTTTCTTTTTTTTTTTTTTTTTCCAATTATGATACTATTAATATCCATTCGTTAATTATTTTGTTTAAACTAACCATAATTTTTTGGATATTATGATAGATTACTTTCAGTATTCCGTTTGCACTAGCTTCCATTATCTCAAGCAACTCCGGCGCCGGCCAAGGTATTTCAAAATTTTTTTTTTTTTTGTCTTCCCAAGAATGGATATTCACTGATATGGATAGTGTATGGAATTTTACCAGACATGTATAGATAAGATCATAAGAAATAGTATATTTTTCAAGTTTATAATTGGTGTTGTTCAACTTTACAGGACTTTCACTCGGAGTTCTAAATCTGGCAATCGTGATACCACAAATGGTGGTGTCACTCGAAGCTGGGCCTTTCGACGCCTTGTTTGGAGGTGGAAACTTACCTGGATTTGTGGTCGGAGCAATTGCAGCGGCAGTCAGTGGCGTGGTGGCATTAACCGTTCTACCTTAACCCCTAGATGAAGACAAATAATATGGCCTTGTATAAATATGGCGGAAGTGAAAGTTGATTTGCTACTTGATGTCTATAGAGAGAAAACAAATATACTTCGTAAAATGATTGATACCACATACTGTACTTTTTATTATTTTTTAATCATTTCTTCGGTTCAAAAATGAAAAACAAGGCTTTGAAAGTAAGTCTAGGCTACCAAAACAATAAAAACCGAAATGGTTCGGATGTAGAGTGAAACCGATTGAGTTTAAGCCAGATTTTGCATCTAAAACTGGTTAGTCTATCACTGTCGGAGTCAATTCATGCAGATTCCTCTGTTTTTTTACGACAAATTAACAACCAAGTATTCAAGAAAATTGGCATAACTTTCGAAACGGAAATACCTTACACCACCACCAAATGAGAGATGAGTCAAGTGACTAAACTATCTCCAGATTTCATCTTGAACCAAGTATGTAAAGTTTTTCAATAGAATCCAGGTTCTTTAATTTTATGCACGACCTGCCATCTTTTTGCACCTCAAAAATCAAAATAGTTCTTTTTTTTCTCCCTAAAACGACTTAAAATATTTAAATACTAATATAGACTTAGCACGAAAAAGCTGTGCTTGTCTTCATATTCGGTTACACTTGCTTCAAATTTGGTTTTCTTTATAAGTAGATTTGGTGCTTTCAAACAAGTTATAGTATATGATCTTCGGCTCTAATAAAAAACGTCAATACTTTTATGCAAGAATAAGAATTTGACTTTGCTCTAGAATTTCATATAACATCCTTGGACTTAATATTTTGTTCGCGAGCGTGGTAGTTATATCAAATTAGCGCACGTTATAGGTTTTAGAAAAGTTGTCCTTAACAAGATGAGTATCGAACCAAGAACAATAACAAAGCAAGCTTCATATAAATTAAGATTTATTTATGATTTGACCTAGAATTAAGGTCCGATTATTACAACGCTTGTAAAATACACGACATATAAGCTTTAGTAATTAATTATAATATAATGCAATAGTATTATTATTAGATTTTGAGGTTGGATACATGTAACTGATTTATATTTATCGGAGACCCTTATTTTGTGATGAATTTAGAGAACCATTTGCCAGAATCCTTTTGTCTTCGGTCAATAGGATTAGTGAAGTTGACCCAGTTCATACCAAACCGGAGAGTATAACCATTTCCGAATTCGTAGTTGTCCATCAAAGACCATGCAAAATATCCTGCTACGTTGGATCCATTCCTATAATATTTATAAGACAATGTTGATGTTTTTTTATTAAAATTTATAATTCTTAAAAGAAGAAGGATATAAAGTAATATATGGATCAGATAACTCACTCGATGGCGCATTTGAGACAAGAAAGATGGCTGCAATGATTTTGAATTCTTCCTTTGTCGGCAAGAGCTTTCTCAATCGGTAAGTTTCCGTTTCCAGGATCAGCAACTCCTGCAAACACAAGATTTGATAATAAACACATATTTAGGTTTTTCTTATTGTATAAACATTTTTGAATGCAATACAAAATGATATGTACATACCATTTTCGGTAATGTAGGTTAGTGGATTTCCGTAATTGACTTTGATGTGATTTAGAATCATACGGAATCCTGGAGGATAGTAGACAAAGCTGGGAGCCTGTAGAAGAAGAAGACAATAGTCAAACCAACTTCTAAAAAAAAAAAAGAGTATTCGAGATTGTAGTTGATACTAACCACAACACCAATAGGAACTCCATTGCGAAAATCTGAAACCAATATCAGAAACAAATAAGATTAGCTAACCAATAAATCTAATATAAAAAATGTTCAACAAAGAAGATTGACATACATCCGAGAGTAATGCGTGGATCGGTTGCGACACTAGGTATTGGAGGAATAGAAATAGATGCATCGGCCGTATAATGTGTAACGTAATAGTTCAACCCTAGAAAATCAAGTGATCCCTTAACTAAAGCTGATTCTCCAGATTTGAATTTTGGCAATCTATCTCCAACCATCTCTTTCATTATCTTTGGATAGTGTCCGTACACCAATGGATCCAAGAACCTTCATACATGTATGAATCATATTCATAAATTATGTATTGTTGAAAGCACGTTTGTCATGACAAAAAGTATCTATAAATAGGTGATCTGAGAATCAATTAATTGAACATATATACCATCCGACGATGAAATCGAATGCCCGTTTTGCAGCAGCCTTGTCTTGATCGCTAGTCTCGTTTAATGGGACAAACCATCTTCCGATCAAGGTTGTTCCTATCTTACCCCCTTGAGATTTCTGCATAAGGTTATTTAGATTATAAAATACAATTATATTGGCACACAAAAGCAAATTAAAACTGATTCTCATCTTGAAAGATACTATATATGATTGATTATGTATATATATCCATCTAAACACCTTATATCTTTCTCGGTATAAAGCTACAGTTGTTGCATGAGCTAGAAGTTGGTGGTGTGCAACTATGTAAGGCTCGGTTGCAGAATTTCCTCCAAATTCACAGCCAGTGCACCGTCCGGGTGGATACGATCCATCTCCATAACCTTTGGTTGCGAGAGAGTAAGGCTGGTTCAAAGTGATCCAATGTTTAACTCTGTCTCCGAATCTTTGGAATAGAAGCTCCGCGTAGTTTGTGTAATCCTCCCTGTTCATGTATCATATGATGTCATAGATATTAAATATGGATAAATCTATACACAACCAAATTAAAGATTTTTTAAAATTAGTTGATGGACTTACACTATACGTTTGCTTAAGAAGCCTCCGTATTCGTCTTCTAAAGTTTGAGGAACATCCCAATGAAATATAGTGACATATGGTTTTATGCCTGTGAATCGTATTCACGCAAGTTAATTAAGTATGATCAAAACTGCATGATAAATTAGTAGTACAATATTAAGAAATTCGGAATTTACCATGTTTTAGTAACTCGTTGATGAGATTGTTGTAGTATTGAATACCATTCTCGTCCAACCCTCCAATCAGTCTTCCCTCTAAGATGAGTATAAAATCACAAACTAATTAAGTAGCTAGCTCAGTCGTGTGTATATAAATCCAATTAAAATCCTTTTGATAATTAGATGAAGACATGAAGAAAAGACCGAGATGTGTGTGTTTCTGTATTTACTTGGTAAGACCCTTGACCATGCTATTGAGAATCGGTATGCTTGAGCCTTCAGTTTTACTAGTAGTTTGACATCCTCCTGTTCAGGTTATATGAAAGTTAAACTACGTGTCCAAAATAAAAATGGAACAAATAGATCATATACAAATTTATCAATATTAATTCATCATCACCGGCCTCTCAGTCTCTCACCTTATAAAGATTATACGAATCACAAGCAAGGTCTGCTGAACTCTTATCCGGAACTTTTTCTGTATGTAACAAAAAACCAAGATATGAGCATGAATACTTCTTTTTAATAATTCATACATTCGATTTGAGGTCCATATGTATAAACAAAACAGTACTACGTAAATGATGTTATGACCTGGATATCTATGAGTGAAATAGTCCCATCCATTTAATGCTCTATGTGCAGCACCTTCAATCTGGTAGAACAAATTAAATAGAATCCAATCATTTTATTTTGTAATTAATTGTAACTAATTTGACAAATTATTAATCGATACCCAAAAGTGAAATTTGATATTAATATATATACGTACCTGGTATGCAGAAGTAGCTGCACCAAAAGTGAAATTCTTTGCAAATCCAGTTCGGTTGAATGTATGAACATCGTCGCAGTTGAAGGGTTCTTTTGCCTTGCATTCTGGATTGCAGACAGTTTGACTACTCGAAACCACAAAGAGAACGGTAAGGATGGTTAAAGAGTAGAGAGCTTTTGGAATTGCCATGGATGAGAGATCTATGGTTTCTTTGATGGGATTATAGACCGATGTTGATTTGATGATGATTAAATGATGAACTTGGAGGGGTTTATATAGAAGGGTTTGAGTGCATGGGACTTGCATGGAGATTAATGAAGTAAACTCCTTACGTGTATTTGCATTCAATTTAATCACTCATGTTCTCCACCTCGCTGTCTTGTTTTCTGATTAAAAAAAATTTACATTTCATCAAAACTTTCCCTTATGTTTTTTTTTTTTATATATTTTTATTACCGAAACTTCATGCTTAACTTACGGCATCATTTATTTCTGTTATATATGTAGAGTACGTATATAGAGCTTTACACGATATGTAACATGTCTGCGTGAGAATATATGTTCCTTAATTATAGTTTCTGTGCAATTTTTTAATTCAACCAAACGATAACATTTTTTACGTACCATTCATGTTTTTTATTCCTTTTTAATCTTTGTGAATGCATGAAATTGGTTGGAGCCTGGAGGTTTATGTTCCGTGTGTGTGTGCCCTTCTCCTCTAACTTACATTCTAGCTAGCCAGCAGCAACCTCCGTTCTATAAGCAAACCATAACTTGAATAACTCTATATTATTTGGAAGATAAACATAAATATTTGAATAAAATTACACCCAACTAGCTAATATTATGAGAAGTAATTTGATTTTATTTGGAAAGATAAGATTTAAAAAAACACCGAATATAATGAAATTTCTATGAAAATATCTCAGTGTTCTCTCTTCTTAAGTTGTTTACATCAGCAAAAAAAAACCCTTTTTATAATCATTTAACCAAAAAAAAAAAAAATTTGCATTAAGCCTATTTAAAGAAAAAGAAAACTGATACCATATAATCAGAGTTTATGAATCTATACTATATAAAAGTTGAGGCTATAAGCCTCTGAGAGCGTCCACATAGGATTAAAAGACGCGATTTTATTGGTCCACATAAGCATCTCCAAAATTAAGTAATTTTCAATTTTATACAACCAATAGTTTCATTCCACATCATCATATAATTTTAATTATAGTATTTGTAAAATTAATTGATTTCCTTTTTATATTTTCAGAAAATTTCCTAATTTAAGGGCATTATTTATTTTCGTATTAACTAATTTATTAAATAAGGAAATTATATTTTCAAATACCAATGAAAAGAAACTAATATATAAACAATTTTTAAATTTGTAATATTATTTTTTTAATAACTCTAATATATAACTGATTTTAAATTAAGAAACCTCACAGTTCCAAAATAATTAAACAAAGTGCTTCGATTTTTGTTAAAACTTAAATTCGATTTAGTAATATATTTGAAAGATTTATACAAAAATATTTTAAGAGAATATAAAAGTTGAGGCTATAAGCCTCTAAAAGTGTCCACATAAGATTTAAAGACGCGATTTAATTGGTCCACATTAACATCTCCAAAATTAAGTAATTTTTCCAATTTTAAACAATCAATAGTTTCATTCCACATCATCATATAAATTTAATTACAGTCTTTGTAAAATTAATTGATTTCCTTTTTATATTTTCAGATAATTTCCGAATTTAAGGGAATTATTTATTTTCGTATTAAATAATTTATTAAATAAAGAAATTATATTTTCTAAACCAATAAAAAGAAACTAATATATAAACGATTTTGTAAATTTGTAATATTAATTTTTTAGTAACTCTAATATATAACCGATTTTAAATTATTAAACTTCAAAATTCCAAAATAATTAAATAAAGTGCTTCAATTTTTGTTAAAATAGTAACTATATTTGAAAGATTTATACAAAAATATTTTAAGGGAACTACTATATTAATCATGAAAAATTATATGGTGAGTTTTCTTTTTTAGCTAACTTAAAAAAAAAAAAACAAAAAGAGAAAGTTACACCCTAATAAGTAATAACTGAAAGATTTGTTCAAAGTAAATATAGCCAACTTTGCAAGTGAGTGGATATTAACATTACATAATCTAGATATGAAATAATAAAAAAAGATAAAAAATAATAATAATAAAGACGGCTAATGTCATGAAGAAGACATTTAAATTCATGTGTAGTTCCTTTGAGATGATAAGAGAGATCAAGTTTTGCGAGATCCAACTTACATTGGGAAAAGAAAAATATGCATATAGCCCACTAAATTACACTTTATTTATCACAAGAATTTCAACAATATTGGTCAAACAAGTAAAGACTAGACTTGCATTGCAAAGGAGAGTTCTTGGGAGATTTGATAATCCATCTCATACTACATTTGTCCAAGGAAACATTCCAAGTTGCATTATCACAACAAGATTTTCCATTTCAGATTATATGCATGCCAAATAGAGAGGGTAAAGAGAGTCTGCTTTCTTAGCTGAACTTCGGGCATCACTCATTCATGGGCAATTGGGCATTATTCACAACTTTAAAGAGGATTTTATCTTTATGTAAATCACAATATTCAAATAGGAAAAGTTTATGGGCCTTCTACAAATGCAAAAAAATCCAAAGGTAGAGAGGAGTAGATAATAAAACTATTGGAGACAGAGTAGTCATCTTTTTTGCACCTTGAAGAAGTTTCAATGAAAGGTGTTCGCTTGCCGCAACTTCGTTGAAAAAAAGACTGAATCACAAATTCATATTATAAAATACCATATGAAGAAGATATGGAATAAGAACAATAAGAAGATAAAAATGAAGAACATCGAAGACGAAGATACCAAAATAGAAAGACAAAAAAAAAAAACCAAAGAAGAATAAAGTAGAAGATGGAAACACCGAATCTGAAACCACGTAGATGAAATTGATATATAAGGAATCAAATAAGAACAGAGGAGAATAAACCAAACAAGAACGAAAAAGAAGAAGCAAGACGAGCAAATACGAAGAAGATCAAAGTAGATGATGAGTGTAGATGAGTGAATATAAGTGAAGATGAAGAAAAAACGAAGTAATTAGTATACTTACACTTCTACGGAGAAGATTTGATAATCCATCTCATACCACATTTGTCTAAAGAAGAAGCAAGACGAGCAAATACGAAGAAGATCAAAGTAGATGATGAGTGTGGATGAGTGAATATAAGTGAAGAGGAAGAAAAAACGAAGTAATTAGTATACTTGCACTTCTACGGAGCAGATGAGAGTTCAAGGGAGATTTGATAATCCATATCATACCACATTTTTCTAAGAAAATATTCCAAGTTGCATTACAAAAACAATATTTTGTGTTCCATATTCTAATGCATGCCAAACAGAGGATAAAAAGAGGCTGCTTTCTTAGCTGAACTTCGGGCATTCATTCATGGACATCTTTCACAGCCTTAAGGAAGATTTTATTTTACTGTAACTCACAATATTCAAATAGGAAGAGAGTACCAGCCTTCTACGGATGCCAAAAAATCCAAGGGTGGAAAGGAGTAGACAATAAAACTATTGGAGACAAAGTAATCATCTTTGTTGCACCTTGAAGGATTTACAGTGAAGAGTTCTCATTTGCCACAAGTTTGTTGAAGAAAATGGCTGAATCATATACTCAGACTGAAAAATGACATATGAAGAGGATATGAAAGAAGAACATTAAGAAGATAAAATTAAAAATTATCGAAGACGAAGATACCAAAGTAGAAAGAAAAAAAAAGACCCAAAGAATAACAAAGTTGAAGACGGAAACACCGAATAAGAAACCACGAAGATGAAATTGAAAATTAAGAATTAATCAAAGAAGAAAGGAGGAGAAGAAACCAAAAGAGGAAGCAAGACGAGCGAAGACGAAGAAGAGCAAAGAAGATGAGTGAAGATGACCAAAAAAACGAATAAGAATAAATAAAAAGAAAAAGAAGCTACCAATTTAGAACAAAGACGACAAGCCAAATTATAAGGTTTTTTTTTTCACAAGTTTCTAATACGGTTCACTTAAAAACAATGTTGGTTCAGGCTGATCATGTTGTCATAATATTGAAAAAGAAAAGTTTGGGATCTATTCTTATGTCGAATTTTATGAAGCAATTGACAAAACATATAAATATTAAGAAATGTGAGGATAGGGCTATTGTATGTTTTTTACAGAAAATACGTTTTTAAAAAGTACCTTACTTATTATGATTAATTATAAAATAATTAAATTGGTAAAGTAAAAAAATAATTAAAAAGTATATTACAAAGATAAGTTTATAAAAAAACAGCAAAAAATAAAAAATTGTGAAGCTTTGGAAGAAAATAAA